>PVJA010017074.1:0-42278 GCA_004027025.1 Myocastor coypus | reverse complement strand
AAAAAAAAAAAAAAAAAAAAAAAAAGAAAATTGATATTATCTATATTGCAAGACTCATATCAAATTAGGATCCAGGGGCTTAACAAGTGTACTAAAACAATAAAGGCATTGATATAGGAGACATGATAAAGCTGCGATTTGTTCTATGTTCTTTTAAATTACTAGAGTAAAAGATGCACTGCCATTAATCATTTTCAAAGTACTCCTCCTTCCTCCAAATACCCATAGCCCAGCCTGATCTCCACATTCTGCAGACTTCTGGAAGTCCTCTTTTGTGAATGTCTTTTCGTGGTTACCCCAGTGTCCCAAACTGTCTTAATGTATCTCCCTTCCATGGTTGTTTTGACAGTAGAGAAGAGCGAGAACTTTCCTTGCACAAGATTCTGTAAGATGGGAGAGGATACACCATAAGGTGTTTACGTGATAGAAATTGCCATAACATTTAAAATTGGTTCATGATGTGGAGAGATGTATGAGAAGACACTTGTGAAGTAGGACGTCCATAACTGCCTAAGAAAGTGCAAGAGGGAAAGGAGAAAAGACAGAAGGGAAGAAGATAACAGAGTCAATTGCTAGATAATAGACTACTAATTTCTGCTGGTTTGTTGAAAGGAGCAGTTGATGTCTATTTTTGTCAAATTGTGTATGCTGATATCTGGTAATCTGCACAACTACTTTGAAGATAACAATATATAATACCTACTGTTGATTTCCTATTGTTTTATTTTGAAATTCTGTATTGCCTTTTGTGTTCTTTTTTTATTTTTTATCCTCTAAGTGAAAACATGACAAGAATGTTGGAATGAACAGAGTGGGAGTATTTTGAAGCAATGTGCCTTTTGTTGTGTAATAATTATTTTTGTTTGCACCTTCACCATATTGTTCACTTACACCTTGTTCCACGCACGGGCATGAAGCCATGTTGACTCACGTGTGTGCATGCCTATTCCATTTTCTGTAGTGAAGTACTAAGATCAACTCATGTTATATCAGAGGGGAGGCACCATAGGAAAGCAGGGAGCGGGAGGAGAAGAGAGAAACCCAGACCCTCGTATGTTCTTAATGCAGTGGGACGCTGTAGACCTCGGCCTGATGCCGAGGCATTTGGCCTTGTATGCTCGGGGCGCCCAGCGTGCCAGCTGCTGCAGGGTCTGACACCCAGGCCTGGTGTCTCATTCCCCTGTGCACTGGCCAGGTGCTTTCAACTTAGACTTCTGCTGAGCCCTGATCACACCAAGGATTATTTTCTAATCTCCTACTAGTCTAGAACGTTTCGATACCCACCGGTGTAATAGATGAAAAGCAAGAAAGGCAAAACCTGTTTTATAAAGAGATCTGGCAGAAGTGTACAGGTGGGTGGGAGGACCTAAGAGCTTCTGCTAGCTTGGAAACAGGGTCGGGGATTGCCTCAGAATTGTGATTAAATTCCAACAAACCTGTCATGAAGTGCAAACATTAGAGGACACACTTCTGCCTACTAACATGGCCATGTTGTCCTGTGGAGATGTGCTTTTCTGAGTGCCATCTTATAGCAATCTTTTGTGGCCTGAGTTGGTGTGGGGAGCATCCCTGTAATTTACAATTTCTTTGGGATGAGGACAACTTAGGTGAGACTCCGTACTCTGCCACTTATTTCCTGTAAGACTTGGGACCTATTTCCACCAGGACGATACCTGCCTGAGGGGTGGTCTTAGATGCCGCCCTTTACTGATTTAGAATGGAAGATGGTACTATATCGACAAGGTTGTTCTCACTATTGACACTAAAGAATACTGATTTAAGAGCACAGGTGGACGAGTTATTTGGTGGTCCTGGATCAAGTCCTATTTGATATTTATTATTATTTTGTTTATTTATCTCTGTCCCTCCATTCCGTACATGTTGGACAAAGGTCGTCACCGTTTTGGTTTCTTTGCACAGAAGGACGCAGGAAGATGCTCAGGTCTGTGTGAAAGTCGGGGCTTGGCCTCTGGGTCTTCTCTCTCTTTACTGCGGGCCTTGTGCCCACCTGGCTGGAGATCTGTGGTGCTCTGATAGGAAGCCGGGCGGCCTGGTGCCAGGAGTGCTTCCCGTTCCCTTCACACGTCCTGTTTGCCACACGGACTCCTGTTCTCCTCCTCCTGTCTGTCTCTGGTGGCCCCTTCCTGTCACTGCCTCCCTTGGCTCTGTGATGCCACAGTGGAAAGTCGCACGTCTGCTGCCCCAGCTGCCCCGTTGTCCTCACACTCCAGTCACTTCTACAGCAAATGTGTCCTTCACTCCCAGTGCTCCAGCTCTGGCAGGAAGCCAGATTTGACATAAATGCCCAGAGCTGCTGGGCCCTCCTCTTGGCTTCTGGAAATATCAGGCTGGAACATGGCCACAGGCAAGACGGGGACAAATGTGGAGGCCAGAATCCTCCCACAAGGACTTCAAGGTGAAAAGTCCCTTTACCAAAGAGAACAGGGTAACTGCTAGCAGGGTGGGCTGTGCTGAGAGATGTAGCAAACAACACTTTCATCCCATGTTGGTAGTGCCCATGAGGCCTGCGCTGGCAAGGATGACCATGTGACTTCCGTAATAGCACGTGCCCGCCATCCCTGTCCCAGTGTCCTGCCCCTTCCTTGGTGGCCTCACCCAAAACCACCACAGAGGGGCTTTTAGAGCCCCAGAACACTAGTGCTACCAATTCTGCTTAGGATGTGGAAGAAGACAAACTTTCCAGAATCCCTCCCTGGGATTCTTTTCCAGATGCTCCCGTGGACAGTCTTCTTGTTTTGACAGTAACTGTCCCCGGAACCTCACTATACCGTTGTAATGACTTTGAAGGAGTTGAGGCTATCTCCACAATCTGGACAGGTCTTGTTTTGTTTTAAGGTTGAACACTACAGAAGCCGAAGTCAGATTTCAGGATGCATAGATCAACTAAGATCACTGTGGATCTTTAATTTAAAAACCTACCTCTTATGTCCCTTCCATTTGGAAGTTTGGACACAGTGCTTTGCACTACTAAGATCACACACTATAGGATCCTCTTTCCAGATAAATAGGAGCTGCATTAAATCTTTAATTGTGACTTTGAATTGAAAGATTTTTTTTTAATTTGTATTCCTATTTGAGCTACAATGAATGAAAATTAATGTCTTAAAGCCCTTTCGTCTTTCCTCCAGTTTAATTTCAGTTTCTTCTCAATGAGTAGCTCCTACATAGGCAGAACTGAAGAATCCACAACAGAATAATCGAAATCAGGCTTGTGCAGTAGTGAACTTTGATGGTAAACCTGTGACGGCATGCTTAAACTTGTATTTAGATTCATTCAAATCACGTCTTTTGAAGTTATTTTCAGTGATGTTTGCATTCGCTTTTACGTATTCCCATTATCCTTTATTTTGCATTAATTTACACAGTAGATTTTTAAAGGAAGTGTTAAGAACACTTATATTCTACCAAAAGCACTAGACAGGGGGCCTGTAAGATAGCTCAGTGGACTAAGTGCCCAAGTCGGGCCCAGGGTTGAATGCCAGGCACTGCATACTATGCCAGTCCCACCCCTGGGCACACTGAGCCAGGGACCAAGAAGTCCGGGCATGGTGGTCGCGCACACCTGTAACTCCAGTGCTGGGGAGGCTGAAAACAGGATGATTACTGAGTCCAAGCTGTGTGGTAAGACCCTGTACCAAATACATAAATTGAAAAGAAACTAGATAGTAGAATTCTTTGATACTCATGCAAGTTTTCATGATAAGAGAGACCAGCTGACACCACAAGGCTTGTGTAAGGCAATATGCCATGGAATTAATTTATAAATTTATTCATTTCCTAGACATTAGCAGTGGGAAGCTTCACTGTAATAACAGTAATGCTTGCTCTTAATTGATTGTTTAAATCTCATATGACTATTGAATATGAATAAGAATTGCTATTCAAGTCCTTCAAATCCTAAACAGAAGACAACTTCGGTAGTTACAGTCTTTGAAAGATTGACAATTTATGTTACAAAACAAATAAGTATATAACAACCACAACACGTTCGCCTAGACTATGTCTAGCTGTGTAAATCCCCTCTTGCTTTTCTCTAAAGAATTTAATTTAGATTCCTACCTGTGGCCACTCAAAATTTTATATAAAGGTACTTTGGAAAATTAAACATCTGTAATTTTTACCCTGATTTGGGTTGAGTCTAAGGATCTTGTTGGTTGAAGTTCACATTGAAGTTGAATTGTAAATTAGAGATTATAAATGAAAGATTATAATTTCAAGGCTCAAACTTGTGTTTGTCCAGAAACTTGATAATGGTAAAATTAAGTGACCAAAGTAAACAGGCAAAATAAGATTGTTTTAATGAGGATCTCGCCATATTGTTGATTTGCTGGCCCTTCACCACAGTAGTAACTTCTACAATATATTCCACAATGGAAGACAGAATGCCTTCCTCTGCTTTACGGAGGTATAATTAACAAATTAAAATGATGTATATTTAACATATTCAATATGATGCTCTGTTATATGTAGAGCTGATGAAGAGCCTAGGCACACTAACTTCACTTCAGATAATATGTGTGTGTGTGTGTGTGTGTGTGTGTGTGTGTGTGTGTGTGGTGAAAACAACATAAAACCTTAACACATTTCAAGTATACAATCAAATGTTCATTAACTGGAGCTGTCTTTGTTTACATTCATGGCCCCAAATTTGTTTATCCCAAATAATTGATCAGCTTCTCACCCTCCCGCCCCCTACCTGGTTTTAATAACCACCATTCTACTCTCTGAGGCATTTGTGAGTTTGCAGCATTATTGAAAAATAGCAAGGTCTGACAGGAACCTGATTGTTTCTTCATAGATGAATGAAGAAAGAAAATATGGAAAACCACTCATGGGTACATACCTCAAGGAGTCCAAGTCAATATACAGCAGACATAGCTACACACCCATGTTTTTTATAGTCCTACTCATGATAAGCACATTCTATATTTAATCTAGTGCCCATTAACAGATGGGTAAATTAGATGTGGTACATCTACACCATGGAATAGTATATAGCCATAAAGAAAAACAAAATCATGCAATTTATAGAAAAATGGGTGGGAACGAGAAGTGATCAGGTGAAGGGAAATAAGTCAGACTCAGCCAGGCATTGTGTGTTTCCTCACATTTGCAGTGGATTTTTAAAAAAAAAAAATCCAAGCACGACCTGGGATATAGCTCGGTGGCATAATGCCTGCCTGGCAAATACAAGGACCCGAGTTTGAGTCACAGTACTAAGAATACATAATACAAATAAAATCAAAGTAGAAGAGGTACTCTGCTGCTTAGGCAGAGTGCAGCAGCCAGGCTCGACCCCTGGCCTGCTGTCCTGCCTCTGCCCCTGGGCCACACTGAGATAGCGATTGAGACTGGCCTGTAATCCCAGCACTTGAGAGGCTGAAAACAGGAGGATCAGTATGCAGCTGATCTGTGGAGTGAGGCCCTGCAGACCCTGTACTACATCCATGAAAAGAGAGAAGGGTACTATGAGGGGCATAGGGAAGGGCAGGAAGCTCAAAACACATTTTATGCATCTATGATAAAGTCACAATGAAATATATATATATATATATATCCCTATAAATATATATTTAAAATGTCATATACAACACAGGGACACACTGGAGTATTATCCAACTGTAAACAGAAGGAAGCCTACAGCAAACTGATGAGTCTACAGAACATTGGCTAGGAGAAGTAGGCCAGAACAGAAAGACAGCTCCTGCATGTTTTCAGTTATATGTGGAATCCACAAAATAGAATGGCTCTTTATCCCATTAAAGATGGCTAATCTTAATTACACCGTTGTCTCTGGTTAATAATGGAGCATCCAGGGAGATAATGTGGCTGCGGTTCATGCTGATACTACCTGCTGGTTGTCACCACGCTGTGACGTAGCTTTGGCCTTCACTGTGTATGTGCTTTGCTTAACATTTAGAAGAACCTTGGTATTGATGCTTTTCTAAAAATGAGGCTGACTTAGTTTCGTGCCTTTATTTTAATTTTTCCCACTGATCTATCAGATTTTCATTCTTACTGCAGAACTTCTTCAACTGTAGGTATGTTTAAAATAATGCCTAAGTGGTTGGTGGTGTATTTTGCAAGGAAGATCAAGACTGAGGGTCTTCGCCGTCACTTCTGCCTCGGATCCTCACAGTCCTTCTCCCCGTCCGTATTCTGACTGCACTGCTTGTATTTTCAGCCATAGCTTGAAACCTTTTCATGCGTTGCTCAAGAAAAAGTACAGAGCCGCCTGGTTTAGTTATATTTAGCTGAGATACTGGAGTTGTGAAGACAATTAAGCAGATTGGATTGTCTTAATTTTTATAATTGCAAACTTTATAAAAATACCCTTTTGTGTCACTAAAATCAGACTTAGGAAATTTTTCTTAATACAAGAATTGATTTCTAGAGTCACAGCTCAGTAAGGTCCTAAGCATCGAGGGGCCATGACTGTAGAGGCTATTAATGGGGCTTTGATTTTTAAAACAGTACTAAATACTAAAATGGATGAATAAGAATAAATATATAATATCAGAGGAGGATCGTATGCATAAGTTAAAATTGATAACCACTCAGAGCCTAATTTCATTTATTTTGTTCTTTTAAAAATTAAGAATTTCATAAAATTATCAGTTCTTATTTCCCAAAGCTGTAATTATCACCTTGTATATTATACCAACTTTTACACCTTGTCATTTTTTTAAAAAGTGTTAAGTAGTATTTCCCCAAAAATTCTCTGAGAAATAGGTCTGAGCTGGACATGGTGGTGCACACCTGTAATCCCAGCACTTGGGAGGCTGAGGCAGGAGGATCAGTGCAAGTTCGAGAGCAGACTGGGCTAACAAAAGTGAGCTCAAGGCCAGCCTGACCTGAATAGTGATACCCTGTCTCAAAAAGACAGGAAAAAAAAAAAAAAAGAAATAGGTCTTGTATTTAGTACCTTATAGAAATTTGTATTCAATAAATGAATGGTACATTTACAAGCATTATGTTTCCAGAAAGTAAATAATCTAATATCTCTCTTAAGCACTATAAAAATAACACTGGAACATGATTTGTTTAAATCTATACATTTATACTTTTATTATTACATATAAGAAATATTACTGGGAGTGTATGGGTAAAACCTATTCAACAGCACAAGTGATCCTTATGAATATTCCACGTCCTTCCTTCCAGTCTTCATCTTAAGAATCCAACGTGTGAAATGGTGCTGTAGATTCCAGTCTTTTTCATTTAGTGTCCTATAAGCAGTGTCGATAGCATACAATAGCTCTGGTGTTGGACAGAACTTCCTTCCCAGATCACGTTTCATGATGTGGATTTCTCTTTTTGCCTTTCAAATTATTGGTGGTATTTTTTCCTCACACTGCCTTTAATGTGCAAATTTGTTTATAAATATTTGAATGCTCTTTTGTTATGATGACTTCCCATGTAGGGGACTGCAAAGGGAAGAGTAACAAGTTTTGAAAGTGTGTATCACAAACATGTTTGCACATCTGTGGTACCACTTATAATGCTATCAGCTTCATAGAGACTACTTTTCCTATTTTCATTAATGTAGATATATTTGTCATAGTATGTAGATTGAAGTATACATACAATGCTGTGAAACTTTGAGGCATATTACAATAACTGACTGATATAAGCATGCTAAAGGTACATTCTGCAATCCTTGTGCTAGAGGCTTCCTTATAGATTAGTTTTCTGATACAATCCATAAGTCTTTGTCCTGAGTTATAGAATACCATGTAAGCAACACTGTATTTATGGGATTTTGTTCATAAATACACGGTCTAATTTCCTTAGAATATTTATCAGATGAAATGGTTTAGTTAGGCAAAATGTCTTCAGAAACCCGATTTTCAGAATAATATCAATGTAGAATAACCTTATGGGCTACAGCAAGCAAGTTACTCTGAAGTAGGCTGCACCACCCCGAGAGCATTGTTCGAAAGATATAGAGTGAGACAGGCTTCGGGGGGCTCCTGGCTTTCCCAAAGAGTTTATTTTTATCTTCCTCAAGTTTTATTCAGCAGTTGGACAGTTGAAGTCAGAGGCTTCGCAGTAGCGCCGAGGTGGTACCATGGCCCCTTCCTCAGGGCAGGTGGGTGCACGGGCTGAGAGCGTGGAGATCCCAAGGCCATGCTGAGCCAGGAGAATGGCCACTGCAAGGGGCTGGACAGCGATCCCGTCCTGCAGGAGGCGGCAGTGCTGGCCCACACTATTCTGGGCCCATGACATACTGGAAGAGCTGTGTTTTAAAAGTAAATTCTCATAGCAACTTTGATACTGTCAAAACACTGGTTATTTAAAACTTCTATTTGCTGGATTATAGATAATCATGAGTTTAAAGCGCATAATTGTCGCTCTTTGCGTGGTGTTTGCAGACCATGGTCTCGGTGTCAGGGGTTTGCATTATAAAGATTTGACAGCGTCTCATTTCATGCTCTAGAACTTTCAGGGCGTTTACCACAGTCATGATACTTGTGTGGTTATTGGCTCAGTTTTTTCCTCTTAGTTATGAGAATATTATTATTCTGTGGTGGTAGTTTATTTTGATGTTAGTAATAGGTATAAAACATGAAATTACTTTGATAAATGAATTTGATGGGAGGCTTTAGATTTTGATTCTCCCTTTTAAATCGTCTGTGTTTATGAGGACATCAAATATTTAGCTTTCGCTTCAGAACTAAAGTAGAGATTAAATATTTCCAAATGAAATTATCCTTGGTAATGTTATAAAACTTTGCAAGTGATTATCATTAACATCAGAATCATGTATAAAATAGAGGCATGCATATAGTTTCATAGTGTTTGATTAAAATACTGAATAAAATAGAGATTTTAAGTACTCACTTTCTGTTAGTGTGTAAATTGTAACACATAAATTAAAAATTTCTGTTACATAGTTTATTAAATGAAAGCCTATCAAACTGTGCGCATAATAAGTGCACAACTTTTCCTGTTACCAATACTATGTAAATTTCTTGAATGGAAAGAATTCTTGTGTTTTAGGTGTGATCATCTCTCCAAAAATACGATTACATTTTCCCAAAACTGAAAAACGGCCAGTTTGAGACAGTGCTAAAAATAGCATCCTTGCCTCAGCTGCTGTTGATTCCTGGTGAAGTGCGGAGGGAGAGGCAGGCACTGGTCTCCTTGCCCTTGAGCTTCTCTTTCATTTCCACCTCAAACCATGTGACCATTCTATTGTTTAGCCCCACCCCCTCATTCCTTTTTGCTCCCAGACTGAGACTTCTTGGCCACATTTTGAATCACAGCACCATGCATTTGCTCTAAGGGCCGGGAGCCCCCTGGGAGCATTTGTGACTTCTGCAAAAGAAAGAAAGAAAGGAAAAACTCACCAGGAAAAGGGCTACAAATACCACTTTTCCTTCTATGAAAAAATGTAGCACACACAGTATCTTAACCACTTTCAAAAAACTCACAGGTTTGTGCTAGCAAGAGGAGCTTAGCTAGGATTTAGGGATCTTAATTTTTACTGTTGAATTTACCAAGAGAATCACTTTGCCTGGGGTTGTGTTTGACTCTTTTTCAAGACAAGCTACAGGAAGAGGAAAGCCAGGCTGTAGGAAATAAAGTTAAAGCAATCTTCTAAGCAAATAAAGTCTGAGAAAAAGATGCTTGAAGAACAGCGGGAAGCTCAGCATAGAAGACAATTCAGAGTCAAAACTCTAGACCCGTCTCTCCTTCACCTGCATAGTCTTGAGTAGCCCACTGAAGTTCCACCCTCTTTTATTTTAAAAGTAGAGCCAATAGCAGCTGCCTCAGAGGTGGTCGTCACACTTCAGCATTTGGTTAAAGTCACAAATTTTGTTTTGCCACATTCACAATGTTTTTGTTTCCAAAATATTCATCAAAATAATATTTTTCAATCAACGGGAAGTCTGCAAGGGACCATACCGAGGTCTGTTCTTGTCCCCTGACAGGCAAATTGTCTCATAGATAAAACACATTGAATGCCCTCAAGTATGTTTATGCATCTAAATTTGTACTTTTGTCAAAAAATGGATTTGTTTAAAATTTGCAAGTAGGGTTAAAGTAGTTGTGTGTATGTATGTTTTAAAAGTTTGCCATAAATCTGCTTAATACTCATAAGATAAATGTTGGGTTGTAACCTAAGGACTTTCTAAAGACTAAAATCTTCCCTTTCTCTGGTAAATTAGGCATCATGTTTCTTTCTCATTTTGCTGTGTATGGCTTAGTCCCTAAAGTTGGCAATAAAAAAAATTCTTGGATCATGTAAACAAGTTATTAAGAAGACTATTTACTGTTTCTTGCCTTTGAAATGCATGGATTTTGTTTGTTGTGGGTTAGTGATGTATTTATTGTCTGTGCTCATACCTCTCAATCATTCAAAGGTGAATCAGTTTCAGAGTTTTTAAAAAAAGATATTTTTCTTCAGTAATATTTAATTGTGCTTCTCATCTTTAAAATTTTATGCTTTAAAAAAATTTCTACAAATTTACTAACATGTAAAATTAAACACAATCATGAGGCAAGAATGTATCAGCTTAGAAAGTCAGAATATTTGGATAAGTGCCAGCTACAGCTAAATTGAATCATTTTATGAGACATTTATTTGAATTCATGTGGCATTATTAGGAGAAAGTGGATCCTATAAAACTGTACAAGATTTTTAAAAGGAGAGTACATTACAGATTTGCAGTTTCCTTCTTCTCATGAAACTTTTGCAAGTGACTCTTGGGGAAATTCGTTAGGTCATTTCTTTAGTATTTGGGAGCCTGCTCACGTTTTGTCACTCTGCCTACCAGGTGCTTGGATACAGCCTGGCACAATCACGCAGCCCGTGTCACGCCCCTAATATTCCAGGCTACTAATGTGATGTTATGAAATGCAAAAGTGGAGAGAGGTTGGTGTTTCCCTGTATTAATAAAGCAAGTGTAAACAATGTGAAGAACACCAAGCAAACTTCTCACAGTTGTCGCTGTTGTATATCACAGCCGGGGACATCGTTTCTAGGACATTTTATGACTAGAACTCAAAATAAGGCCAGAGGACTCATTTTTATACCAGGAAATGGGAACAGGCTCATTGAAGATCTCAACATAAGTAGAAATACCAGGGGCCTGACTTTAGACTCTGCAGCTTTTACTGTTCCGGAATTCCTATTTAAATTTTGCTACTTCTTTTTCCCGTATATTTTAACAAGAAGGTTTAAACATATCGGACAGGATTTGTTGCTAGAGATTTAATCATGAGGAAATGAAAACTTTTTTAAAATAATAAAATCTTGCAGCACTAGGCCCCCCCAAGCCAGCTCACACTGTGTCCCACGAATGAGAAACAGCCTCCCCATGTGACCAGGGCTAGGTTGGTCTCTTGCAGCCTAATATACTCCTGACTGGCCCCAAAGGTGCTGTGTCATGTACCCCTGAGCCGCTGTCTCTGGCTCACATATGTCTCACTCCCCGCCTAAAGCAGTGTATGTTATCAGTAGCGATTTGTTTTTTATGTATTTAGTACAGAGTCTACTGGGTCTCACTGCACAGATCGCACTCATAGTGATCTTCCTATTTCCAGCCTCACAAGCGCTGACTGGGATCACAGGTGTGTGCCACCACGCCCAGTCTCAGTCACCATCTCAGCGCTCCCCGGGGGGCAGGACCAGCATGGCACACCAGGATTTGAACCTCATCTGTGTCTGCCTAAGCAGTCGCTTTAGTCCTCTGAGGTATCTGGCTGGCCCAGTAGGGATTTCTTGAATGGAAAGACAATAACGTGACAGTGAAGCAGCTGCAGCTGCCCTCCAGTTGAGACCAAGAAAAGCGCCTGGTGGGACTTGAGGATGAAGCCACCTGTCCCACGCAGAATCCTGGAAGGGAAGCAGGAGTGGGCCGCTGGGCCTGGAGCTCTGTTATCTTCCCTCGCTTAGCTGGCACCCTGTGCTTGGTCGGGAGCTGTCTGGGGTGCTGCAGGCGATGTAGCTGTCAGAATGACCCAGTTATGCTGCCCCATGGGTCTGTGCTTTAGGGAGGTGTAACAGAGGAAATGTTTTGTTTTGAGCCCCCCCCCCCCAACCACCACCCCAAAATGGGTTTTTGTGTGACTCCCGCTGTCCTGTCAGGGTGACTCTTCAGACCATACCTGTGCATCTGGCACATGGCCATGACACAGGGGTCTTGCACTGGGCACCCTGCTTTTTAAAATTTTAACTCATCTAATTTCACCCGTTCAATTGCTCCACCGCGTTTATCACCTGCCATCTTCTGGGATTTTTCTTTTTTTCTGAAAAAATCAACTATAACGTTTTCAGTACATTCACAGGGTGACCTTTTCAACATCTGTCCCAAGGATTGGGGTAAGGGCCGGTGAACCTGTCACGCCTTTGGAAATAGGAAACCACCACGACCTGAATGAAGAGGAGGTGTGGGCTTTGCCCCTGCCAGCAGCGGCCTGGGAGTCCGCCCAGGAGCCTGAAGCCTCTGGCCATTGCCCGGTGTGACTGAAATGGGGTCACGCTCCCATTTTTCCTTGAAGAACTGAACACCTACTCCTGCAACATTTTTCCAGATGTTGAGAGAAGGGAGAGAACTAGGCAGAGGTTTCCGCAGACTTCCACCCCAGAAGAAGGGAACGCTCCTGGGTGGGGTAGGAGGAGACGAAGGCCTCCAGGAAGTTAGAGCTGAGCTGCGGATGCAAAGTTGGGAGCCTAGGGAGAAGCAGAGGCCTCCCAGGAGCTTACTCTCTAGTGGGGTGACCAGGTTTGGTGGGGGGGTGATTCAAAAGAAGCAAAGGCCTTAACAGGGGAGGTTGGAGCTGGGCCAGGAGTACAAGTTGATGTTTCTACAGAGCTAGTCTCAGTCCAGAGTGTAGCACATACAAAATAGCCCCCTTCCCCTGGACTCCCGCAGGCTGCTAGAGCAGATTATTTGTTCCCTTTGCTAACTGCAAGTAATATTTGTATATAACCTGTTGTGTAGTGCACTAGAACCGACCTTTCCCAGAGCTGCATCTCTTCCCGCAGAGAGGAGCAGAGACTCTGTCCCAAAGATCACAGAGGGCTCATGCCACGCCCCTGTGGCCTTGCAGACTGGACTGGACTTCTGGGAAGCAGCCTGAAGGGAGGGGCTGCCAGCTTGCCAGCCAGCCTGTGCTATTGGCCTGCTCCCCTGCCCTCCCCTCTCCAGAGGAAGCTGCCTCCACCCTTTCCAGCTTACAGAGCCTGGGCAGCTGAGGGCTACCCTCCCGCCCCATTCAGCTGAAAGAGGAGGGCTGGACCCTGCAGAGGGAAGCTGTCCTGGTCCCCATGCCTCACCCCCCCCCTAGGCTGGGCAGGCAGGCTTGGGGCAGCCCCAGGAGTGCGGGATCCACAGGGCTAGGCCTGGTCACCCATGCTCTTGAGTATGCTGCCAGCTTGTGCTGCCTCTGCGGGCTCCAGGCCACGACCTCAGAAGGGTGGCGACACAAGAACCTGTGGCTTCCCCATGTGGCAGGCAGGCATCGCAGGCATCGGGCATAGAGTGGCAAGGCACCGGCCAGGCAGGACAGCTGATCAGACACTCAGTGGCCATGCCGCCCTCCCCAGACCCTCTGCTGATGCCACTCTAAGTCTTGTCAAGGGCCCTTTCCCCACCCCCAGGTACAGGAACCCAGCCCCACACTGGCCCAGCCCACATGTCCCTCTGTGCTGATTGCCAGCCCATTTGGGGGCACAGTTAGAGGTACGCTGCTGGCATGGCTGCACAGTACCCCCAGCTGAGAGGCCACACAGACTCTAGGCCCACTTGGGTTCTGCCTCCCTTCTGTTCATCGCCTCCTGGCTGCCGGGGCATGCACCAGCTCCAGGCTCTTGATCCACTCAAAGAATTAGACAGGATAACCTGTGAGCTTAAACCTTTAACTGTTATTGAAGGTTAAAGAAGAAAAGAAGTTGAAAGGAAAAAGAACTAAAAAGAGAAAACGTACATCCTGCACACAGAGCAGGTCAGGTGGAGAGGCACAAGACATTGACCATGAAGACCAAGAGACAGCCTTTTGTCCTGACATCTGATGTCAGATCTGGGCTGTGGGATGCCGTTCTGCGCTGTGATTTGGCAGCTCTCTGAGACGGACAGGTCATGCCCTATTATCCGGCTTCCTTTCTGGTCACACCCAGATGTGACTACAAGTCACATCCTGTCTCCCAGCCCGTTTGCCATGCCTGGATCTCCTGTCTCACTACTTGATGGTAAAGCAGCAATAGGAAATAAGCATCACTTGGGGTGTGTGCAGTGAGCGAATGCCTGAGATGCTCAGCTTAGAAAGAAGAGAGGTTGACTCGGGTTCATTGTTTTGAATATTGTATTTCATAGTCATTTGAGCCCACTGCAGTTGGGCTTGCGCCAAGGTGGCGTAGGACCTTGGGTGGCAAGTGACCCAAACAGCTGCTTACCTCATGGTGGTTAAGGAAATAAGGAGAAAAAGTGCTGCAGTCCCAATAATCCCTTCGAAGGGGCACCAAACTTTCTCCTACCCAGCCCCTCCTCTTGAATTTTCCACCCCCTCAATGTGTGATTCAGTCAACAGGACTGTGAACACATGGGCTGCTGAGGAATGCTTGTCCAGAACACAGCTTGTAGCATCTGAGGGACAGGAATTCCAGGCAGAATAAGTAGTAGGCCCAAGCACTCCAGAGTCCTCCAGAAGGCTGCTGTGGCTAGCGCAAAGTAACTGCAGGGATAAATAGGGCCGTATTGGTCTTTCAGTTGCTAGAGAGGTTTTTCCGATGTCCCTAATGAATCACATATGACTCGGGTTACTGTGACTGCTATGTTTCTGGAGAGCTTGGGCAGAGGTATGAAAGCCTCTTAGGGTATTATGGCAATAATTCATCTGATAAGCACTTGAACCTTGGAATCAAGTGACCATAAGTTGGACTGTTCTAAACTGTGAGCTGAAATAAACCTCTCTTCTTTATAAGCTGATTGTTGTGGATGTTTGGCTACGTAACAGTAAGCCAACACATGGCGTAAGTATTTCCTTTACCTTCTTTATAGAGTAATGAAGGGGAAGCACAGAGGCATAACAGAGTCCTGGGTATGTGGTAATGGTAGAGATGATTCCACTTGCAGAGACGGACGAGGTCAGGTGCAGGCAGGGTGGTATGGCCGAGGGCAGTTTTACAGACATGGAGCAAGAGAAAGAAATGCAGCTGTGCTTGAGGAGCTAGAAAAGAGTAGCTGTCACTTACTGAATTGGGCAGGATTACTGCAGGTTGAGGCAGGAAGAGAGTATTAGGGGTATGTTGTGACTGAGATCTTAAAAGCCATTTAAATAGGTTGGGCAGGCAGTTAGAGTTCAAGATCTGGAGAGAGATGTGATGGGGAAATATGAATTTGCAAGTTGTAAGAAGAGAAGTAATTGATGTTACCCAGGGAAAGCAGTGAAGTTCAAGGGCATTCGGGGCCAGTAGGAGGACACAGCACTCCCAAGGGAGGTTGAAACGTGTAACTGAGGCATTAAAAAGTGGACATTATACACTCCCTGGGAAAGCAAGAAGAAAGCAAGCTTCAAGGAGGAGAGCAGTCTGAAGTATTTATTGTCACTTTATTAGATGTGATAAGATATTTCATGCAAGGGGCCAGCGAGATAGCTCAGCAGACTGAAGAGCCAGCCTAGGCAAGCGCAATGACCAAGGTTCAATCCCCAGCACCGCATGCCATGCCAGCCCCACCACCAGGGCGGGCTGAGCAGGACACAGTCCCGGGAGCAGTGGCACACACTGTAATCTCAGTGCTGGGGAGGCTGAAAAACCAGAGGATCACTATGGGGCTGAGCTGCACAGTGAGACCCTGTGACAACCAAATACATCTTAAAAATTGAAATTTTCGTACCAATAATGATTAGAAAAATTATCATATCTACATCCTGTGCTCTGAATAATTACTATGAGGACAACAGTATGCATTGTATCAATTATTGGGAATGTACTACTAATGTGTGTTAAAACTGTCACATTGTTATTTCTTATTAAAAGTAATTCTACATGAAAGTAATTATATATGTGTGTGTATATATATATTTCATGCAAGATATTGTAAACTATAGAATTTCCAGCAGAAAAAAAATTGGTCACTGTTTTAAAACTTCTATGGACATGTTTTGATTGAACATATGAGTGGGTACAGATAGCATTTTTAAAAATCTATAGTTCTATTTCTTATTCTTTCCTATACCTTGTTCCCTGGAAAATCTCTCCCCTCCCCCCCCAAAAAAAAACTTTGTTATTTATTTACTTATTTACTATTTGGCACAAGGTCTCACTACTCGGTTCCAACCCATAGCGTCCCTCCTGTTTTCAGCCTCCCCAGTGCTAAGATTACAGGCGTGCGCCACCACACTAAGTCACAAAATCTACACCTTTTATTTTTGATCCTTTTTATGAATTCTCTGTTTTTAATAATGGTTACATATTATACCAGTCTCTTGCATGTTGTGAAAACAAAATACCAGAGGCCGGGTATCTTATGAACAGAAGAAATTTTATTTAGCTTTCCATTTTAAAGGCTGAAAACCCAGGACACAGTGGCCCCATTGTTTCTGCCTCTGGTAACCTCATGGGGAGGGACAGCATCATGGTCTGGAGAGAAATCAGATGGCAGGATAGAAGCCAGAAGGAAGCCAGGGGTCAGGCTTATGGATTGTAACAGCTGCTCTCAGAAACTTAAACAGGATCCTGCAAGACGTACTTAATCACGTTGGAGGACAATGATCTCTCAGGATACTCTGCCCTTGAGCCTTTACCACATGATAAAGCGACCATCTCAGAGACCAGGATTGCAACATTAAAACACAAAACCCGCCTGGGCCCTAAAGGGTCACCACACATTGTCAGCTTCCCGCTCCTGGAAGGCATCCTCTGCCTTTTATCACTGCTGTAGTAAGGGACCCGTAAGGAGTCCAGTGGCTGAGGTGCACGCAGCATAGAGGGGCTGATGCCAGTCTTGGGCAATTCCTGCTTCTCTCCTACCTCTGAGGTCAGTAAAATGAGGAGGACGATGTGAAGTTTCCCAAAGTCTATTCCTGTCCTAGACTCTGCCCGAGTACATGGATATCACTTTTCATGAGATCAGGAGCTCCTTAGGAAAAGACAAAATTCTATTTTGTCTTGAACGGTAGAATAAATTTGCACTGTTTACTCATTATTACGTTATCACATAACTTTGATTGTTTAAAAAATAAAGCTTTAGTAAAGCTTCTGTCACTTTCGTTCTCTGCTTTAGGCGTTGCTTTCCAGCACGTGGTAGTTAAGAATGGTGCTGTCTCTCCTTCATTCTGTTGCCAAGTATGTAGGAAGATTGTATGTAAGTGTGACTTTAGAGTTAGTATACAATTTTATATGCTGGTGGGTTTCAATTAGAAAACAGACTGATTAAGATAATTGAGATTCATATATATATATGAGTTTCCTACCATATTTGTAGCATTGAAAATGTTTAGGGTTTTGTGATTCTTTAGAAATGTTTCCCCCAATCTAGAAGCAGAAATTCTAACACAGATGTAACGTGAGACTCTGAGTTCAATTCCAGAACACGATAATCACGGAGATGTTGCTGGTGTATTTGTACACATGTACGCTGCGGTCTGCTCAAAACTGCAGAGGGACCTCCTGTCACCATAAACCAGCAGGTAGCAGCTTCGAGCATAAGATGCTTGGACATGGAACTTAGCATGTCTGTGGGTGCTTCTAAGTGCCCCCACCAATTTCAGTTTTGTTAAATGCTTTATTATGGAGGTGAAGAATGCTGCGTCTGCAAAATACAGTAGCCCATAATGCAGAAATCATGGTTAGAGGGCCCACGTTTGGCATCTATGTCAGACCTGGTCCCCTTGTGTTTTCCCCAATCTTGCACATTGGAACCCCTACCTTCTCTGCATTTCCTGTGTCCCCATCCTAATCTTTTGTTGTTGTTTTAAGAGTACTTTCAGGGAAGAGGGGAGATAGCTTGGTGATCTAAGTGCCTGCAAGTGCAAAGACTTGAGTTCGATTCCTGGTACCACATGCTCTGCTGGCTCCAGAACCCCAGACAGGCAGTGCTGGCCACCAAAACTGGGTATGGTGGTGCATGCCTATGAGCCTGGCACTGGGGAGCCTGAGGCAGGAGGATCACTATGACTCTAAGCTGTATAGCAAGACCCAGAAAAAACAAAAAAGATTAAAAAAAATAAAACCAGAAGAGCAGAAGAGAAGCTTAGTGATACTATTACCCTATAACATAGGTAGTTGAGTTTAACATCACTGTCTTTCTGAATATTAAATGCCTTAGACTTAACACAGAACTGGCACTTTCCATCAATCATTGATATTCTAATAAATCCCTATAGAATGTGATTTTTTTAAAAAAAAAACCTGTTACACATTTTTACACAGAAATTTAGAAATCTAAGCATGTCTTTTTCCTTGTCTCATATTCTCTTTACCCTTTTTTGTTTTCCTACAAACATTTACTTGAAAGTATAGCAATAATTGAAATTACATTAGAAGCAGCACACGTCTAAAAGACCAGAATGACAGGCATTCCAAGCATGGTTTTAGTCTTACACATTAGTGCTGTAAGTGTCAAAAACCTGTCAGAGCTTCATAGAACCATTGTCTAATTGATCCTATGTATATAAGTGCATGGTTTTGCCCCTAAGCTTCTCTTGAGGAGGGTTAAGAACTTAAGTTTTCAGAACACAAAATTAGAGAAGAAGGGCTACAAGATAGCCAATATTTTGGCCCTAGCCCTTAAAGGTCAATGGGGTCTCTGGACATAAGAGAACCTGTACTGTAACATCCTATAAGTGGTGTCCCAAATTTTCTATTCAAGGAAATCATGGGACCATAGAGGAAAAGGATCAACAATATATAGTGTGCCTAAGGAGAGTCACCTAGAGAGAAAACATTCTCTCAGGCTTTCACAGGGAGCAAGCTGGTCAAACAATGGCCATGACGCATCCAGACGGCTGACACTGACAAAAGTTCTACAAAACACTATACATGGTTTCAATGTAAATCCTCAGGGGTTTGACTGACCTTGTCAGATACAAAAGTTACATGTTTTGTTATATAGGTCTTGCTTTAACTTGGGCTTAACCACCCAGGATAAAAGCTTAACCACAAGGCATAAAAAGTAAAGCCAGATTAGTATGCTGAGCTGTAAAAGGCTTAAGTCAACAGCTTCCAACATTGCCATTTTTCCCAATAACCCACTACTGTTATGGAATATTGGACTACGTGTACAACTACTGTTAGTTCAGTGAGAAAAAAATATTTGTACCAATAGTGTTTAGAAAAGTTATCATGTCTGCATCTTGTACTCTGAGCAACTACTATGAAAACAACTATATGCATTGTATTAATTATTGTGTCCATCCTAATAATGTGTTTTCAACTGTCTTGTTTCTTATTAAAAGTAATAATAATATAAAAACAAAAAAGAGCATCTTCAAACCTGTTTACATACAGAGATTTGTTTTGTGCTAACTCTTCTCAGACATACAAACTTTTAAGACAATGTCCTTCATTCAGTGGGATGTGCTGTTCTTACAAAGCACATTTGTTGTTGTTTGTTGTGACTTTGGCCTTCCTTTGTGGGAAGAGGCTGGTTGACAGGGTTTCCGTTAACACTGCCCCTTGCCAGCCTGAAATAGCGCTAGCACTGTCTCTCTGTGTTGTTTTGTATGTTAGAGAAATATAGATCTGAGCCCTTGCAGTAAAGGACAAGTGTTTGGCTTCACAATGACATGATTTGGGTGCAGAAGATCTTGTTGTGCACCACACACCACTTATGTTCTCCAAGCTTGCATTTGTGGGCTGTTGGCTGTGGACCTGAGGTTGTCCAGGTGTGCATTGGTGGGTTGCTACTTCGGACAGTTACATTGGACAGAACGCAGCATGCAGACAGGAGCACGTCATTGAAGTGCTTCCTCCTTTGTCGTTTCATTTTTGCCTTGCAGTACACCACATGTTTGCACTCGCTAGTAACTGAGATCTAAAGTTGTCAGAAGTGATTCAAATTGAATTCAATAGGAAAGCTTCTTAATTTAGAAAAATAACTTTGGTAATCATCACTTCTTTTTTCCAAGTCCTTTTTGCATTTTTATCTAATGTGGTATCTAACTCCTCTGGTTAGCACTTGCATGTAACTTATTAATGAGTTAGAAGCAAATAAGCACTTCAAAATCCTAAACTGTGACAAAAATCCATGTAATATTCCTCTTCTACTGTGTTAAAATATTAAGAGATAAATTAAAATATTCCTGTTATTTATAAAGTTATCATATTTCACCCATTTATTCATTAAAAGAGACACATAGTTGTAAACAGCTATTCTCTCTTAATTATGGCTTTATCCATTACAAGATTTATTTTACTTTCATTTTCCCCATAAGTTATATGTGGTATGATCTATTTTTAATGTTTTATAGCATATTTACAGGGTGAAATTATGCATTCAACTCCATAGGTTGCATTTGGAAGCCATCTGTTATAAGTAATCAAAAAATAGAAACTTTCCACCTTCATATGTGTTCCCTCAATTTACACACTTGATATTATCCTTTCTATAACTGAGAGAATGAAAAATATTCAAAATAAATTCTGTTGTGCTCCCACAGGGGCATTCAGACTTACTGCTTGGTAGCCTGTGAAATTTCGGAATTTTTGTAGTATAAAAATAGATGTTTCTGATTTACTGAGGCAGAAAAATTGTCCAGTTTGTATTTTTAGTATTTTAAACTTCAGACTGTGTTGGAAGAATAAACTCGATAGATGTATCCTCAGAAGTTGGAGTTATAATTTTATATACTTGAGAAACTCACTCCTTTGGAGAAGGTGAATCAGGAAATGGATTCCAAAATGAATATGTAATCTCTGATTTCAAGGAAGCTTAATAGAGCTGCATCATATGCATAATAATTTGGGCGCAGAGGATGTAAGTTGAGTGTACAAAAAGGTTTTCCACAATCTTGTTGTGTAGAACTAGCCAGAGATGTGTCAGAAAACCAACGCTGCTTGCACAAATAAGTCTTCAACTGTGAGGTTGTTATGGCTTGTGTGCCATCAGCCCCCAAAGCCTCACACAGTTGTAGGCAGGCTTCATGGTCCAGTGCTGGGCTCACGAATTATTGTCCCCTGCCTTGGGGCCAGCCAAGTATGGACTGAACCTTCTACACAGTGTGAGCTAAATAAGCTTATCCTTCCTTAAGTTTGAGCATCAGGTATTTTGTCCCAGCTGTGAGAGGAAAGTGACACAGAATCTCTGTGGAGACAAAAATAAGGCAGCAGTAGGAAACAGTGTTGGCCAGACTGGCTCTGATTCCCTGAGAATGCCCATGCACTCTGGCTCTTCCCCGTGGTCCGTCATCAGGACCCTTCAGTGATACACTGATCCTGTAAGCCTGGCTTCTAAGAAATCTGGAAGCAGCTGCTTACTTGGCATGGGCAACAAAAGCAGCTGGAACAGCCAGGGCACATTCTGAATCTATAGACTCCACGCGTTTTTATAAAACATCCATGTTCCTCAGGGAATGCTCACCTGTTTTGATAGTAGGCACATTTTTTCAATTCTTTGTCCTCAAACTGGGACGCCTACCAATCCAGTTCTGTCATGTGTTTCCAGGCATGCTCTGTGTAATGTTTTGCTCAATCAGAGAAGAACTTGTTTTTCTTTTTTGTGGTGGTGGTGGCGGTGGTGGCAGCAGTGGTGGCGGTGATCAGGATGGTGGTGGGGAAATCTTGCCACCTTGCTTAGGTAAACTTTCAACTTGGAAGTCTTCTGTCCCAGCCTAAGTGACATGTGATATCAGGAACAAGCAGAGATTTCCTGAGGATAGCAGCAGAAATCGGTTGTTGTGGATCGGTTGTGGAGGGCCAGTGAGATAGTTCAGCGGACTAAGCACCTGCTTAGGCAAGCACAGGGACCATTCCATTCCCTTACCACGTGCTGTGCCGACCCCACTCCCAGGCCAGCTGAGCCTGCAACTGAGTCCTGGAGTGGTGGTGCACACCTGTAACCCCAGTGCTGGGGAGGCTGAAAACAGGAGGATCACTGCGAGTCCGAGCTGCACAGTGAGACCCTGTACGAAATACATTAAAAAAAAAAAGAAAGAAGACAAAAACATAGCCTTCTGCATTGTAGAGATTTGGAAAGGAGTTCTGCAAGTTGTGATTGTTAAGAAATAACGGAATGCTGGCGAGCAGGTAGAAAGATGGTACCACCGACACAGCAGTTTGGCTGTGTCCATCACCTGTGTCCAGGCCTAGAGCAGAGCCACCCAGCAGATGAGATCTAATGTCCCTTGGGCTGGGACTTGGCCTGGAGGAGTTTGCTGCTTCCACTCTGTCTTAGTTACTTTTTACTCGTGCTGGGACAAATACCGGACACTCAAAATGAAGGAAGGAAAGGTTTATTTAGCTCACAGTTCATAGAGGTTTCAGTCCATATTTGGCTGGCTCAAGGCTGAGTGGAACAGGACAGAGAGCATCCAGGTCATGGTGGCAGAACAGCAATAAAATGTGGCAGAGATAGCCAGCCAAACAGGGCAGCAGAGAGCAACAGCTCTCATCTGTCTCTCTGTCTCTCTTTATATTCCTATCAGGCTCTCTGACTTAGGATATCTGCCCTAGACCACACCCATAGTCCCAGCCCTACTCAGACTGATAATCCCATCAGTACTAAAACACATAATCCCAGTGATTCATGAGTCAAGTCTCAATCTATAGAAGTCCCCGCCCAATGACTACATGAGGCTTTTGGGGGACAATTAGACATGAACCACAACACACTCTTCATTGGCTTAGGAAGAGCTGTTTATACTAAGTGACAGTGAGCAGGAAAGGTGTTTGCCTTCTTCTTGGATTCCTCTGGAGCTGACTTGGTGCAGAACAAAAATTGAGAAGAAAGGGAGCCTAAATCGGGACTGAATAGTTTCCCAGTGAGTGATTTAATCCTTCCTGTTTCTACCTGCTGTAGGTGCCAGGACTCACTGTAATGTTGTGGTGATATCAAACACGTGTTGCAGGATTTTTCCCCCCATTATTTTACCCATGAGGCCTTTGTCATTTCATTGACCACTCAAGAACTCCAAGAGATGGAGCTGTCCTATGGAGAACTCTGCACAGCTTGGTGTGTAAGCCAGAGTAAATTTTGAATAGGAAAGCGTATGTGAGACATAACATTTTGGACAGCGTTGGTGACTCCCTTTCAGCCACAGCTGCCTAGTGAGACTCTGTGGCCCTGGCTAAACTCTGCTCACCGGCG
The DNA here is from genome assembly GCA_004027025.1 of Myocastor coypus. NCBI lineage: Eukaryota > Metazoa > Chordata > Mammalia > Rodentia > Myocastoridae > Myocastor > Myocastor coypus. The sequence continues at coordinate 19,002 of PVJA010017074.1, read as the reverse complement.
TGCTGATTAACCCTGAAGGAAGACAGGCTGCTAAGGACAAGTGCTCTGCAGAAAGCCGTCTGATGGAGACTCTGCGGTGGAAATCCTCTACAGAAGTCACTAGGTCATTTTGATCTATTTCAGTTCAGTTTGCCTGCATTGATTTTTGAATTAGCTATACCTTTGCTCAGAAAAAGAAAATAAATTAGCAATTAATATGTTCTTGTTCTATGCTATTTCTTTATTGTAGTTAGATACCAAAGCCTGTACGTTGTGTAAATAGGACCCAGAGGGCAGCATCCTTCCATTCACCTTGTCACCCTCCAGGGGACTCATATCTGTTTGCTTTCACTTTGGTTTTGTTGTTGTTGTTCTTGTTGTTTTTTAATGCACTTAGGACACAGGAAACAGGGTGTCCAGGGTCTCACTACTAGATCAGACTCGTGAATCTTCTGTTTTCAGCCTCCCAAAGTGCTGGGATTTCAGGTGTGCTCCACCGTGCTCAGTCTCAATTGTCCTCTCAGGGTGCCTGGGGGCGGGGCCAGCACTGCACATCCAGAGATTGGGCTCTGGGCCTGCTTGCTTGTGTTTCAGTCCACTGAGCTATCAGGCCAGGTCCTCACTTTGTTTTACTCTAGGTTAGTTTTGTGGGGTCCAGAATTATTACAGATGGAATCCTAAGGTGTATTTTAATTCTTCCACTTATCACAATGTCACTGAGCCTTATTCATGGCAAGGCTAGCTCTTGTGTCTTGCTGCGTGATATGCCACTCTTGACAAGGCTTTTGCTGTGTGGGTCTTCATTCTCATGAGCCAGGTATCTACGGGTGTCCTTACTCGGTCACGGGACACATGAGGCTCCAGGCTCAGAAGAAGATGCTAGGGCTAAAACATTTAAAGCTCCCCCAACAGCACCTGGGCATTTCTTTTTTCGTATCTTCGCCAACATTTCATGCTGGCCATTTGCACCATCCTGCTTACATGTAGTGCGTCGCTTACGAATATATAGGTATGTTTTACAAGAATTCTGTGTTTAACTTGAATACGATGAGTTATTTAAGTTATCTGTATGCATTTGGAAAATAGGAGCTCCGCAGTGGCACAGCAGCTGCCTGGTAAGTGCGAGGTGCTGGGTTGGATCACTGGTACTGGAAAGGAGAGAAGGAAGGGAGGAAAGAAGGGAGGGAAGGAGGGAGAGAGGGAAGAGAAAAGAAGAGAAGAAAGAAAGAGAAACAAAGAAAAGAAACGAAAGGAAAATATGTCTTCTTTTTCAAATGGCACAGGTAGTTTTTGCGTGCAAATGGCACAGATAGTTTCTGTCATTGGTTTGAAAGGACAGATCTCAGGATCGCAATGACTGAGGTTAGGGGGTTAGTGAGGGATAACTAGGCAGTTCTGAGCTTCCCTCCGTTTAATGTGATAATTTATTTTTAGCAGGCCTGTTTATTCATTTGCCAAAACATGTATCCATTGATTCATTCATCTGTAAACAATTTCTGTTACCCTTGCCTAGCTGCCGGATAGACAGTTCTGTGCTGGAAGAAATCGTATGTTCTGCCTTATTCAGCACCGTAGCCACTAGCAACAAGCAGCTATCAGGCACCCAATGGTGGCAAGTATAACTAGACAATGGATCTTTAAATTATAGCCAGTGGAGACACTATTGGGCAATGTGTGTTTAAATAAACATATCCAGCCATTAGCTTATGTTTTGTTACTTTGTCAAAAAACAAAAAGTCTGTCTTATCACTGTGCTAGAACCTATAAGCTATAAGCTATCAGTGTGTTTAATGCCCTGCAGATACCAGATAGTTGGAATATCGAACAGAATATCCAGTATTGGGAAACTACGTTTTGTGTACACTTGGTCAGAGGCTTAGCTCGTCTTTATGGGTGACTGTCATTCCAAACACTCGTCCTACTGGTGCATTCTTTCCATGGAGAAAATGGACCGGGGCAGCTGGTTTAGGCCCCCTCTGGAGGCTTTCTCATATGTTCCATTTGTGTTACAGGCACATGTGTTTTTTTAATTGGTCAGATCATTACTGAGCAGATTGAAATCATAAAGACAATGAATCATTAAAAACAATCCAGTTTTCTTAAGAATGAAGTCATTTGGTTTCAATGATTATGTGATTATGAAAGGTATAACGTCTCAGAGTGAAGAATGAAAACAAATAAAAGATTCTAATTAGATAGTATTCTTTTTTATTGCTGTACATAATAGGAGAGAGTAAAATATTATTTGTTTCTTTTTTTTTTTTTTCCAATCTAGAGTCTTGTATTGATTCTAAGGAGTAAGTGTGAATACTATTTTCCTGGGTCAATTTCCAGAAATGCACCGTCATAAATGATATTAGAGCACAGATAAGTAAGTTGTTAGTAAAATAAAATACTCCTTTCATCCTTCACAATAACTTTAAGAAATAATAAATGATGTTAAATACATTTTGCTCATTGCTTTAAGGAGGCTGAAAACCCAGTAAGATAGTTCGCCTTACTAAAGTCATCTCATACGTGCCTGGCACCGCCTTGATGAGCATAGAAGCCAGCTTTTCTGTAATCAATCTACAGCAAGAAGGACCTCCTATGGCTGGTGGTTTGAGAGGTTTCAGCCCATGGTCATGTGGCCCCATTGTTCTGTGACTGTGGGGAAGCAGAGCCTCACAGTTCTTATGACAGAAGAAGACTGTTCACCTCAAGATAGCCTAGAAGCAAAGACAAAGAGCAAGGGTCCTCTTCAGCATCACCCTCCACATAGAGACCCAACTTCCTCTCCCTCGACTCCACCGCCTACACAGTCCACTACCTCCCAGGGGCACCAGAGGCTGTACACAGGCCTCTGATACATTATCCTAGGGTGTAAATTTCAGGTCCACACTAGAGCAGTGATCCCTCTTTCTCTTTACCTCAGCCCATTTTAGGGATGCCTTTTGGTTATTATATTCTGTACTTGATGTATTTCTAGATGAGCTGGGTCCATCCTTGTCCTAGTTTCTTTTTACTCATTGCTGGGACAAATACCAGACACCCAAAATAAAGGAAGAAAAGGTTCATTTAGCTCACAGTTACTGGAGGTTTCAGTCCATATTTGCCCGGCTCCAAGGCTGAGAGACACGTGGCAAAGAGCAACAGTTCATGGTGGCGGAACAGCAACAATGGTGACAGAGGCAACAGCACCACCAGGGGAGCAGAGAGCCATAGCTGACCAATCAGAGCAGCAGAGCAGCAGCATGAGTCTGTCTCTCTTTATGTTACATCAGGCTTTCTGCCTTAGCCTATCCGCCTCAGGCCACACTTATAATTCCCAGAAGTATTCAGACCCTAATCTCATTAGTACTAAAATACATAATTCCAGTGACTCATCAGTCAAGTCATCTATAGAAGTCCCCGCCCCATGACTGCCTGAGGCTTTGCGGGGATAACTAGACCTACACCATAACAATCCTAATAACAAAAAATTAGATCATGTGGAGCTGCAGCCTGTTTGTGCTGCAAGCTTCAGAGGGAAGAAGCTGGTGTGTGTGGGCAGTGTCCCATGAGATACCTCTGTGATTGCCCTTGGGCGTTAGTGCTCTTGCATCTGCTTGTAGGAGTCTCTCTGCATTTGATGTATATAGAGAAGGAGTCTTAGCTCTTGTGGACAAATTCCCATTCTAACTGAGCTTCGGAATACAAAGGTCAGGCAGATCCACCATAATGTCCATCAGGAGGGTAGAATATGGGTCTATCTAGTGTGGAGGAGTAGGGACCACTGCATGGGTGCTGGGGTCTGAGGATGGCCACATGGGCTGGGCATGTGTTTGAGCAGGTTAAGATGGTCAGGGAAGGTAGTTCACGTGGAAAAAGTGACATGCCTCAGGCCCAGAGACCAGACCTATCAAAGATCTTTGTAGTGAGTTGTCAAGAGTACAGCCTGCACCTTGGACGTTTCCATAGGTGTGAAGGAAAGTCGGCATAGCCCCTGGAGCCCAGTCAGGAGGGTTTGCAGCCTGAGCAGTCTGAGTTTGGATATTACTCAGGACAATGTTTGCTTTTATTATTATTATTATTATTATTATTATTATTATTATATATATATATTTTTTTTTTGGTACCAGGAATAGAACTCAGGACCTTATGCTTGTCAGTCAAGTCCTTATGCCACTGAGCTGTCTCCCTAGCCCCTTGCCTTTATTTTTTAACTGTAGTTCTCATTTCATTACATTTTCTTAATTTTGCTTCAATTTTTTTGATTTATTAGTTCTTGTTTTTTGTTTTTTGTTTTTTGTTTTTTTAATACTAGGGATTGAACTCAGGACCTTGCTCATGCCAGGCAAGCACTTATTCTACTGAGCTATCTCTCTAGCCCATATTAGTAAAATTTTGAAACACTGAGCTTCAGAAAAGATTTTAATTTAGACATCTCACTGTGTACTTCAGGCTGTCCTTGAACTTACTACACTGGCCAGATTGGCCTCAAACTTGTGGTGATCCTCCTACATCAGCCTCTCAAGTCCTGAGATTTTAGACATGTGCTACCATGCCTTGTTCAGAAGAGATTTTTTTTTTTTTTTTTTTTAGGTGATCTTTAAAAGTATCTTGCTTTAGCTGGGCGTGGTGGCTCACGCCTGTAATCCCAGCACTTGGGAGGCTGAGGCAGGAGGATTGGTGCGAGTTCGAAACCAGCCTGGGCTACAAAAGTGAGCTCAAGGCCAGCCTCAACTGCATAGCGAGACCCTATCTCAAAAAGACAAAAAAAAAAAGTATCTTGCTTTAAGTGAAAAAAAATTCTGATTTTGAGGAATATTTACATTAAGCTTAAATTCTGTGATCATCCTATTTCAGTTTTCATTTTTGTGGATCTATTTCCATTGATTTTAAAATATTTTACAACATTTAAATAATGTGAGAATTCCTATGATTATTTGATTAATGACAGTAAAAAGCAGTATATTTTCAAGGATGAATGGGGAACCCTTAACAGAATTTTTGAGCTAGAAATGAAAGCGTAGACAGTACCATACTATTAGACTGGAAGATAGCTGGTCCATAGCTGAAGTATTTACATTAGATTACAGTGGAATACAGGATAGAGGGTTACATTGTGAGCAAATGGGTAGTGATATCCTTAAAATATAACATGACAGCCATTGCCATTGCAGTATTTCCTGGGAGTCCTGTGTTAGCGGAGCACCACCCCACTGCTAAGCCAGCGGTGACCTTGGTCGGCAGAGTCACAAGTTGACGGCCCCTCGCTAGACAGCTGTCTCCAGATGAGTGACCTGACTCAGTGCCCTTTTCTTTGGCGTACTCCAGTGCTGAATCCAATCCCAGCGCTATGGTAACAGAACCACTTCTCTGCACTTGCCTAGTGAGGGATTTCATCTCCTGAGTGGATGCTTAGAACCTGCCTCTGCTGGTTTTAGAGCAGTGTTTCTTTCTGTCTAGTTTGGCTTTTGTCTTTGGTCCACATTCTGATGGTATTGCATGCTGTTATATATTTCTTTGCATTTCTTTAGGAAAAAAATGTAAAACTTCTCATAATTATTTTTAATCATTACAATGCTTGCTATTTCAGCTTGCTGTTGAGTTCAGATGTTCTTATTTGGAGATTTTTCAAGGTCTTCTCACAGTAGAGTTAATTATTAACCTTGTCTCACATCGCGTGTTTCCTCAGATGCGCTTAAGTCAGCACACGTTTTGGAGCTGTGTGTCGCAGTTCCTCAGTGTCCTTTCTTCAGGCCCTTCCCCTATCACAGCCCTGGTATTTGGAAGGCAAGGCATATGCTTTGCTTGTTGAACAGAATATGCAGAGCATATACACACTGAAAAGTTTTCATCAAATCTACTTCAGTAGACTTTAACCTCTCATATCAGAATTATGACTGGTTTGGTTGCCCAGTTCCTGGTAATAGATATGAGTAGTCCAGAGACCTTTGATAGCTGTAGGCAGGGGATAGTGGAGAACTCAGCTGTTGAAGGTCTTTTTTTCTAAAATTGCATTAAAATTTCTAGCCTGATCCCTCACGCCATCCTTCGACCACGCTCTCAGAGAAGCATCCTGTTTTGGTCATCACCCTGCATTAGATGGTTATGGACTGCCACCTTCGTCAGACAAGGACTCGGGGATGGGTGTATCATTATATGCAGGTCTTTACATTCTAGCTGTATAAATCATCATAGCAAAATGTTGTATAAAATATTAGAATCTGGTCTTTTAGTTTCTTTTCTGTGATATATGTTATATACCACAATATTTTAGCAACATTAACATGGCATTATACATTTTGCTTTTTGACATGGTTATGCAAAGCAGCATATAATTAATGGATACATGCTAGACAGCATTTCCATTAATAATCCTTGAGAGGTAAATCTAGAGCCAGAATAACAGTTTCTTCGGGAACTATCAGGAACTGAGTTTATATGATTATAAGGTTACTCCTTGCTGTCCTATAAATGACATCCAGAGTTAGTGGTGATGAAATGTAGTAAGATGAAAAGATTTGGAAAAAAATGGAATTAGAAACATAATGAAGAGTGACGTGGAATGCATGGCCATTACTCGGAAAGGAGGGGAGAAAAGGAGGGATGGCAGGAAGACAGTGCAGGATAGACAGGGAGGGAGGGAGGGAGGGGAGAGGGAAAGCACTGAAGGGGCGAGGAGGAGGGCAGGAGGAGTGAGGGAAGGGACCAAGGAAGACATTACTGGAAATAAAGTTGGGGAAAGCAGCAGTGCTCCGCGGTGTTTGCTCAGCAGGAGACTCAGTGCTTTAAAAATGTTAAGCAGCTCAAGTGGTCACAGGGCACACATGACGTGGTGGGAAGGTCAGAGCAGCAGAAGGCAGTGGGATCTGTTCCCAGGTGCGGACTGCAGGAAAGGTGGGGCTCGCAGCAGGGCTTGCGTCCTAGACGATGCAAACCCCAAAAGTAAGAGGAATACAAGTGGGCCGTTCCTTCTTAATACATTTTTAGAAGCGCACAGAGTAGTCATGCCAGGCACAGTTCACCTTCTAAAGCACGTGCACAAAGGCGTTTATTTGGAAAATAGTGTGTTAAAAAGCTAAACTTGAGGTGTTGCCCATTATTTTTCCTTATTAAGAGCTATCGGGAAGCTTAGTTCTCTTGGCCATCTTGCAAGATGTTGGGTGAAATAACTGAAAAGCCAGACGCTAAAGAGAAGAAACTCGAAGCCAAGAAGGCTGCTGCCAATGGCAGAGGTAGAAGAGTGCGGTGAGGAAGGCAAAAAAGTCCAAGCAGGGGCAGCCCCATGGCAGCCGAAGTCCTGTCCAGGTCAGAGGAACTGGTAGGTGCTCCCAATCTGCTATGTAGTCCAGAAAGGCTTTGTACAAGAGAAAGTACACAGCTACTAACTCAAAGGGTGAGAAGAAAAAGAAGGAGAAAGTTCTTATTACACTCACAAAACCAGTCGATGGGGACAGGAATGGAGGTATCCAGGTGGTTAAGCTTCAAACAATGCCCTACTGAAGGTGTGTCTAAAGCTCTTCAGCCATGGCAAGAAACCCTTTGGTCAGCATGTGAGGAAACTTCGAGCTGGCACCATTCCTGGCACCATCTTGCTCATCCTCACCGGGTGTCACAGAGGCAAGAGAGTGACCTTCCTGAAGCAGTTGGCCAGTGGCTTGCTACTTTTGACTGGGCCTCTAAGCCTTAATTGTGTTCCTCTACAACAGCGGTTCTCAACCTGTGGGTCGTGATCCCGGCGGAGGTCGAACGACCAAAACACAAGGGTCACCTAAAGCCATCAGAAAATGCATATTTAAACCCATGCTATGCCATGGTGAAATGTTATGTACTGGAATTAGTAATTTGAAGTAGCCACCAAAATTATTTTTTGGTTTGGGGTCACCGCAACATGAGGAACTGTATTGTGGGGTCACAGCGTTAGAAAGGTTGAGAACCGCTGCTCTACGAAGAACACACCAGAAATTTGTCACTGCCACCTCTACAAAAATTGTTATCAGCAAAGTGAAAATCCCCAAGCACCTCAGTGATGCTTACTTTAAGAAGAAGAAGCTGCAGAAACCCAACACGGGGAAGGTAAGATCTTCAACACCAAGAAAGAGAGCTATAAGGACAGCCCAAGGTGGATCACAGAGTGGTGGACTCCGGACTCACAGATTTTAGCAAAAATAAGAGCTCTTCCTCAGCTCCAGGGTTGCCTGTGATCTGTTTTTGCTCTGACAGATGGAATTTATCCTCATAAATTGGTGTTCTAAATTTCTTACTAAGAAACTAATTAGATAACTGATATGAAGGAGGGAAGGAGGGAGGAAGCGAGGGAGGGAGGGAGGGAGGGAGGGAGGGAGGGAAGGAAAGGAAGGAAGGAAGGAAGGAAGGAAGGAAGGAAGGAAGGAAGGAAGGAAGGAAGGAAGGGCCATCCAAATAGTTCTGCAGTCTAAAGCACCTGAAAGCAGGTTCAGGGGCTGGGAGGTTCAGTCCCCGAGTAGAGATAAGGAACTAGCATCTTAAAGAAGTGAAGAGCAATAAACAAAGTTTAGGGTGGGTTGCAATCCATTATTTAAGGATTCCAGAAACCTGGGACTTAAGAAGGCAACTTGAGTAACAGCTTATCCTGATTGATGTCTCTGCCCTTACTTGAGATGCTGGTGATTATCCCCTCCCCTCCTTGTAATCCTTTTATTTAACAACTGTGTAAACCTGGCATTAAACAAATAGTGAAGGTCAACAGAGGTTATAGTCCTAAATAAAAAAGAGATGCTTTTGGAGCTTCTGGGCTCACTTTGAGAAACACAGATCTCATTGAGACCTCCGAAGCTACATTCATCCAGTCTTCTTGTCATTACTTTTGGCACCGGACCATAACATACAACACCCTCAGCCTGCTGTGCCGACACCCGCCCTTTGGGGCGTGCTGAGACAGCAATTGAGACTGGATATAGTGGTGCACACCTGCAATCCCAGCTCTTGGGAGACTGTAAACAGACAGATCACTGAGTCCAATCCGTTAGTAAGATGCTAAACACCGTGTAGACCCTTCCCTAAAACATAAAGAAAAAAAATTATCTTAAAAAAAATCTTAAAGGTTTTTTGTGTGTATGGGGGGATTGTATATTTTAGGATCAGACTTGTAGTGATCTACCTGCTTCCAGCCTTCCAAGAGCTGGGATTACAGGCGTGCACCACCATTCCCAGCCCTTAACGTAAAGTTCTAAGCAGTAAATGCCTCATTGGAATCGTTGGAGGCTACAATACAAAGTCATAGTGTAGTTACAGGTCAATTAGGAAGGAGGAGATAAATTTGTAGTGGAAAGAGTATAGTTTTGGATTTCAGTGTGGGTCATTCATTTCAAAGTCACGGAAAAGAAGATACCCACTTAAAGAGCTAGTAGGTGTGTATGATCTTGCAATAAAGTGATACTTTTCTTGATATGATTTCTAGCTAAGTTTGTACACAAAGGCAGTTAGAAGGGGATAGATCGAACAGTTAAAAAAAACATCATTCGTGTGCTCATTCTGATGGCACTTGGTCAGTGGTGCCAGTATGGCCTTAATGCTAAGCAGAAGCGATGACTAGCCCCTCTTTATACTGAACATTCTCAGCACCTTCAAAACTACTATGTTTGCACTGTAGGAATACAGGATACTTTGTTTCGGAGGCTTGAGCACAGAGCCTCCCATAGGCTGCAGTCGCCCTGGGAGGCCTCCTTGCAGAGCGCAGCTCTGTGACCAGGCATGCTCATCTGGCCGTGGGCAGCACTTTGCCAGGGTGGAAGGGGGCTTCATGCTCTCTAAACTGTTCTCTTACACCGTGTGCCCACCCTGTACCATATCAGAACAAGCAAGAAAGGAGAGAGACAGAGCAGGCAGAAGGAAGAGAAGTCAGGCGATTTCAGATTTTGTCATCTAAAGCCGAGTGACATCTCACTTCTGTTTCCTGCTGCAAGTGAGTCTCTCTGGGGCCAGCCTGCTGCACAAGGGGAGGGCATTATTTGCTGCTCTTTGTAAATCCTACCACCTAAGGTATGTAGCTCTTCGGAGCAGCCCGAATGGATGTGACACCATCTATTTGCTTTATGCTTCGTGAATCAAATTTAAACAATCATTTTGATTGTTTAAATACTTTAGTTGGAGTATGTGCTTTTCTTTCTTTTTTATGTATTTGGCATAGGATCTCACTATGCAGCCCAGCTCGTTGTGATCCTCCTGCTTTTAGCCTCCCCAGCACTGGGGTTACAGGCATGTGCCACCATGCCTTGGCCTCAGTGGCCACCTCAGCATGAACATGTACAGGGCTAGCATGGCATGTGATGCTAAGGAGCAGACCCCAGTCCCTGCGCTTACCTACGCAGGCACTTAGTCGGCCATGCTATCTCACTGGCCCTGGATTATGTGATGTTCAAATAGCACGTTGCACACTTAAACATTTTTTATTGTAAAAAACATAAAACACACAGAACATCAAGAGAAATGTGTAGTGCGTACTGATCACTAAGATTTACCAGTTGTTGACCGTTTGTCATGGCTATCATTTTGATTTTTCCTTTGGCTGCTAGTGTTAAAACTTTAGAAATCATGATCATAGCTTTCACTTTCAAATTGCAAGATATCTTTTTTTTTTTTTTTATTAGCAGAATAGGGAAAAGGAACCTCCTTTCCAAGAGAGGAACAGGAGGGGGGGGTTCCCAAGTGGGTGGTCCCTCCAGCAAGAGGTCTTTAAAAAAGTAAGTATTGTCTCATAAATTCTGATACTGAATAAAATGTATAACTAATTACATTCTCAGTTCATATTTAAATTTTCCTTGCTTATCTCAAACTTGCCTTTTTTATAGCTAAGAGGATCCAGTTACAATCCTTTGGCTTTTGGGGCTGGAGAGATAGCTCAATAGAATAAGCACTTGCCTGGCCTGAGCTCAATCCCCACTTCCGGAAAAAAAAAAAAAATAGAACCTTTGTTTTTTTGTGCATCTTTTAATATGCCATAATACCTCTTCCTATTTTGCCCTAACATTGTTTTCAATTTTCTGTGCATTGTCTGGGAATGGGACGTGTTTCTATATTTCTTTCTGCTTGGCGCTTGGGCTCCAACCCATGCTCAGCACACTGCCTGCCACTGGGCCATGTACTACCCCAGATAAGGATATATTGTAAGTCAACACACCCCACACAGATTGCTTTACAACTAGAGTTATCTATTCACACTATAATCTCATGGTGGAATCCACTTGTCCTAAGTAGAAGACACACACACAAAAAAAAAAAAAAAAAAAAAAACCATCCAAAGGAGCTACTCTGAGATTCGATGTGATCCAGTGGTGTTTCCCGCCTTCCTCCTGGCTGGACTCCTGAATCTAGCACAGTCTGAAGCACTACTTTAAATTTAATATGGCTGAGACTTGTTGGCAGGGTAGAAAAAGAAAGAAGGGACAGCCAGAGAGCTCAGCGGACTAAAGCACCTATTTAGGCAGACACAAGGCCCAGGGTTCGATCCTCAGCATGCTATGCCAGCCCCAGTCCCAGGGCACACTAAGGCAGTGATTAAGACTGCACATGGTGGTGTGTGCCTATAATCCCAGCACATGGGAGACTGAAAGCAGGAGGATCACTACATATCTGATGTACATAGTAGTACCCTATAGACCCTGTAGTAAATACATTAAAGAAAAAAAAAATAAAGAGAAAAGAGAGAGAAAGTAAGGTAACTAAACAGGACTTGCATCTTGAATCTTTTCGTATGTTCCAGAGAGACTGGTTGGTATTCAGTAATCATGTCCCCTGTGCAGGTTGAGAATACGTTGACTGAGGAACCATGGATGACATTGCCAGAGTCTTCCTAACTGTTCTGCTACAGTTAGGAAGCTCCAGCTGGGCACAAGCTCCAGCTGGGTGACAGCTCCAGCTGGGCACAAGCGTCCAACTATCTATACCAGTGCCTAAGAGCAATGCCTGGAACGTAGGCATGTTGTGTTAGCGTTGACTAAACGGTGAAAACAATGAATTATGGGTACCAATTTTATATTAGTTATATTTTGTACTGTTCACATACTGCTAGATCATTATGTGGGTAACCACCTTCCATAAAAAGAGGACTGAGCTACAGAAAGCAATTTGAATTTACCTAAACTTAATTCAAAAAACATTTGATAAACTCTAAAATTTACATTACTCATACAGTGCCATTAATGGAACTTACAATAGCTAGGACTAATGAGAGCCAGCTTTTAATTTCAGCTTTATTTCACTCAGTTGTGTAGACTTTTTAAATAGACATGATAGTATAAGATCATTTTGATCTTCTGTTCTTTGACCCTTTTATGGAGGATGTAGTTCATATGTCTCATGAACATTATGAAGGTAAGTTTGATATAACGTGAGAATTATTTTAGAAAATAACCCCTCAAGTTCATCCTGCCAGAGCATTCCCTAATACTATAATATTTATCATGTAGTTGACACTTTTTAACTCTTTGCTTGATGGTAAGAATATTGTGGTTTGGTTTGGTTTGGTTTGGTTTGGTTTGGTTTGGTTTTTGTTCGCATTAGTGATCATTGAGCCTGGGACCTTCATATAAATCTACAACCCATGACCCTTTTTATTTTTATGTTTTATTTTGAGTCAAGATCTTGTTAAGTCACTAAATTGTCTGGGTTGGGCTTGAATTTGTGTCCCTTCATCCAACCTCAGACTTTCAGATAAGAACTTCTTTTTGTTGTTGTTGTTGTTCCTATGTATTTGTCATAAGGTCTCACTACAAAGCTGAGACTCATAGTGATCCTTCTGTTTTCCGTGTCCCCAGCACTGGGGTCATAGGTATGCACCACCACATCCACACTCACGTCCCATGGGTGTGGCTGGCATGGCATGCGGGACAAGGCATCAAACCCTGATCCCTGCGCTTGCCAAAGCAGGCACTTAGTCCTCTGAGCTATCTCACTGGCCCTGAGAACTTCTTAATGATATAGTCTACAGATGTTACTCTGTGCACACAGTGTTTCTTTACCAACCTATAACCAAACCCTAGCATACACTTCTCTAAGGGTTGATAAATCAGTATTATTTCTGACACAGACCCAAGCAACTGTTGGAAATATTCTATGCTAGCACTTGGTCATACTGAGCTAAAATGAAAACAATGCACATCTGATTAGTTTATCACATAGTTTTCTTTTAATGACGTTCAGCTTAGTAGAAGTTGAAATTTTTAAGTATAGTCACTTTATAGAAAAACTTTGACAGTCGAAGTTGGCAGTTCCAAATCAGCCCACTCATTGTGTTCACTAAAGTGTTCTTCCAAAAATAAGTGAGGGGGCTGGCATTGTGTTTTAAACATCAAGCTAATTTTGGTTAATTGCATAAATCCAGAAGCCATTTACTAGATGGCGACCACTGGAATTGTTAGGCACTGAGGTGGCCGGGGCCATAGTGCTAATAGCCTGAGTGTATTGTGCTGGCCGGGGCAGCCTATCAGGTAGGGAAGCATCCTCACGGCTTTATTCAGAGGCTTGGGAAAGCTTGCAAAGGAGGATACAAGGTTAGAAACAGGGGTAGCAGCTCTGATCAGAACTGAAAGGCAATAGAGGAAAAAAGTAGGATTTCCCCTCAGTAGCTTAAAATTTTCTGTTAAATGAGAAATGGGCTGAGCAGCTCTGTGGGTGATCCCTGCCTGGCCCCTTACTGCTAGTTGTTTGTTTGTTTAAGGAAATAAGAATGCTTCCTCCTGTGAGGCTTGCATCTACAGCAGTTGGAATTAGTATTCTGCCAACAGAGATACAGAAGGAATGGGCTCTAGCAGGTGGAGAGCCCTGGGCACTCGGCGACTCTCCCGTTCAGAAAGGAGCTTGGGTTCCCTCTGCGCACCATCACGCCTAGTGGTACAATTACATTCTGAAGGGTTTTGCCCCTGCTGAATTTAGCTGGTATATTTATGTGGATGCCAAGAGGAGGTTGCGTTTATTAAAAATGCCTCTTGGTGTAGACGGGGCTTGCTTGACCTCTGTAATTGCTCCAGTGTCCAGCAGTAGGTGCATGCGAGTCATTAGCATCTTGGTTCTGGAACGGTGGATGACTTCCTTGTTGTCTTGGTCAATTTTTATTCGTGGTTGGGACAAAATATCGACACCCAGAATCAAGAAAGGAAGAACTCATTTAGCTCTCAGTTAGTGGCAGTATTAGTCTATTTTTGCTGGCTCTAAGGCAGAGGGTAGCAGTTTATGGCAGCAGAAAACAACAAAGAGTAGAGGAGCAGCAGCAGCTACGGCGTCAATCAAGCCTCTCGGTCTACCTTTTATGTTGACCGCAAAGACCAGAGCGCATCTAAGGAAGTGGTGGCAGCTCTGAAGACCAGAGCTCCTCAAAAGAGGCAGCTGTGGAGATCGAGATCCTCTGAGGAAGTGGCGTGGCCCTGAAGCCTTCCTCAACCCCTTCATGTCCCCTTTAAGTGCTGAGTCACTCCAGGGCCGGCCCTCCATGCCCTAAGGCATGAAGTCACTGAGGGCTCCAGCCAAGCTTCTGACGCCTCAAGTTTACACAGTGTACCAACCACCACACTCATCCTGGGAGATCAGATCCATGATCCTTTCTTGGTTTATTTCAGGCAGGAGTTACACACCTCCATCCAGGTTCCATTGGCTGCACCTGGAATGACTGTTGAGGCTGTTCTGCCAAAGGACAACAACACATTTGACAGGGTTGGGTTTGTTGTGTTTTTTTGTTTTTCTTTTTTCTGGTTTGTTTACTTTCTCAGTGACCATATGGTCATTGCGAAGGTCCATGTAGTTATTTTTAGAAGTGAATGTAACAATGTCACTTTAGATAAAACCAACATCCTTCAATTAACACCTTGCTTCCTAAGGCTCCTAGTCATACGTTCATTACAGAACAAAAACGATGATCGCCATTTTATTTGTTTTCTTTTTCTTACACATACATTGTGATATTGTTCTTTCAATAAAACTAAGATAAATATTGTCTTCTAAAATAAATTCTGTGGGAGATAGCTCCGTGGCACAAGCGCCTGCCTGGCAAGTGCAAGGTCATGAGTTTGGAATTGATTATGCTTGCTGATACTGACTCTTATACTGAACTCACTTAATTTTTATTTTTGTACTTTTTAAAATTTAAGCGTATTGGTCCAATGTAGATACACACAATGGTCACATTCGTCGTAAGAAGTTTGTACCTGTGCAGGATAAGCCTTGACTTGTCTTTCCCCCCTCCCTTCAGCCCTTCTTCCTCTCATTTACAAAGCTTGGTTTCCACTTGATCCTGCTTTTCCTCACTTCCGTTTGGCCTTCCTTCCCTTCGTCACCCCCTTTCCCTTGTTACTTTTTCCTTTTGAGCAATTCCCTTTTGGGTCGCAATGCTTGGTGCACGCATTGGTTCTTCTCTACTCTTTCAGACTCACACCGGAGAGAGAATGCGATACTTACTTGTGTGTCTGATATATTTTACTTACGATTGTGTTCTGAAGATGCATCTATTTAGCAGTAGAAGTTTCAAGTTAATCCTCCTTTATAACAGAGTAGTCTGCATTTCTCGCATATATCCGCATCTTTTTTTAATCTATTCTTTGGTTGGTGGGCATTTGGCTATTACAAACTGCCCCTGAAAGCATGGGTGGTCAGGTGTCATGGTGTGTGATGCTTTTAATTCCTTAGGGAAGCTATCAAGTAGGGAAATAGCAGGGTCAGATGGGGCCATTGGTTCTAGTTTTAAAGGTAACAGATGTGGCTGTCTGATGTTCCACTGTCGCATGGCCACTTGGCATGCCCAGGGAAGCAGCTACAGTGTGTGCCTAAGGAGGGAGCTTTTTAAGTTCAAAAGATGACACACGTGGCGTGGTCCCTTCTAGAAGCCAGGTTTGCTAGTGGAATCTGTATCTCAGCTCTCCCTGTGTTACACAGTACAAGTTACTGGGGAGAAAGCCTGGGGCTTTCCTTCAGTTAGTGTCCACAGTCGAGCCCACCTCAAAGAAGAAGAAAGCTGCTTCTTGTGGTGGAGGTCATGTCTTCTACCTCAACCCTGGTCTCTTCTGAGGCCCTGGTTAATTTTTCAGGGTGGCCTAACCCCTCGAAGAGTTTGTGGGACCCTCCAAGTGGCTAAGCTCACATCAGCAGCTACAGACTGCAGGAATATCCCTGTGTCACCAGTGTCTAGCAGTGGTTCTCAACCTTTCTAATGCTGTGACCCTGCAATACAGTTCCTCAGGTTGCGGTGACTCCAAACCAAAAAATAATTTTGATGGCTACTTCAAAACTGTGATTTTGCTACAGCTATGATTCAGAATGGCTTTAGGTGGCCCCTGTGTTTTGATCGTTCGACCCCCGCCAGGGTCACAACCCACAGACTGAGAACAACTTTGTTCCATGCAATCCGTGAAAAGACCTAGGCGCTCGGCATTGTTGGAGGCATCGGATCGTCCTCCCTCTGCCCGCGAAGGTCAGCTGGTTTGCGCTGCAGCCTGGGCTTCTCGCGGCATGGGCCACTGTGCTATCTGATGCCAGGAAGTGCCCCCTGGAGAGCTGCGTGTCTGTGTAAAACAAAGAGCTGGTCACAAGCCAGCTAGTCAGGGAACCTCTCACTCTCTCTTGCTGGGCAGAAGGCTGGAACCCAGAGAGGCTTCACAGCAAGACGGGCCAGCAGGAATCTTTCTAGTAAATAACCTGAATGAATTATTCTCTTACCTGATTTGTCTCAGGGAGGAGGTGGGGAGGGAGGGAGGAGGGCAGGCAGGCCCCAATTGTGTGCTTAGAGTGCTGGTGCCATGCAGCCCGGAGTCGGCTCTGTGCCTAGGCTTGGCTCTGCCCTGCCGTGCGTCCTCACAGGCATGCTTTCCTGCTCTGGTCCCCTGGTCCTGCACTCACCTCAGGGAGCTGTGACTCTTAGTGTCCAGTCACGTTCTTCACTGTACACCCAAAGGTTAGAAAAGCAGGCCGCAACTCTCGGGGAGTCAGTGACCTTATGGAGGACACACGTGCATGGTGAGTGACCCAGGGGTATCAGAGATGTATACGGCCCACCCTCTGCCACTACCCTAGGGCCACCCTGTGCCACTGTCCTGGGGCCACCCTCTACCACTGCCTTAGGGCCACCCTGTACCACTGTCCTAGGGCTTCCCTCTGCCACTACCCTAGGGCCACCCTCTGCCACTGCCCTAGGGCCACCCTATGCCACCGTCCTGGGGCCACTCTCTGCCACTGTCCTAGGGCTTCCCTGTGCCACTGTCCTAGGGCCACCCTGTGCCACTGTCCTGGGGCCACCCTGTGCCACTACCCTAGGGCCATCCTCTGTCACTGCCCTAGGGCTACCCTCTGCCACTACCCTAGGGCCACCCTGTCCCGCTGTCCTGGGGCCACCGTCTGCTGCCACCTTTGTTCTGTCTTCGGTGCAGCTTGCTTCTCATAGGAGGAAGAGCTATTCAGAAGGTAGAAGGCAGAGAACACAGCTTCCAATTCAGTGCACTTCCTGGGAATGCCTCGGCTGTGCACAGTGATTATTCTCGTGGGTGGAGAGGGCAGTGGCTGCCCTCAGCCGCTCAGCCCGGTTGGTCGTCGCCTGCGTGACTGGGAGCTGCTCACGTCCTTTTGAATTTCTATCTTAATTACTGTTAATCTTCAAATAGGGATTTGCCAGGATCAGTGGAATCAAATGTAAATTAATGAACTGAACTACTTATTGTCCAAGCAGCACTTAGGAATTAATTAAAAATTGGGTTATAAGATGCTGGTTTTCATTATACAGCTTGTATAAATTCTGGCGCTCTTCATACTGCATCTCAAAGCAGAGAGAAAAACCAGAAGTGCCTTTTCGCCAACTGAGTTGTAATAAAAGACGTCAAATGTACAGCTGTAAGTGCAGGTCAGCTGACGGCAGCAATCGTGTAGCCTCTCAGGTTTTGACACTTTTTCAGTTTCTTGACAGTCTTTCAAGATGCAAATCGACTGTCACCGGAGTGGGAGGGCCCCGTGCGTGGTCGGAGTCTGCTGTGCTGTTTCTTTCATCCGTTTGCTTTCTCTGAAGCCACCCATTGGCATGGGATTTCCGGACACAGTGATGGCCATAACCCGGTGTCATGGTTTGGCGTTTTTGCGAGGTGAACAGTACAGTACAGGACATGTTTATAACAGTGTTCTATAAGAATCGCCCAAGAATCACATACCGCAAGTGCAGGAAGTCTGTCGACACACTGAATACTAGTGAATCTAGAGCTCATAACGATGCCAGAGGCCTCGGGCCCACAACCAAGTCTCATGCAGAGGTCAGTGGTGGAAGCTAGGAAGCCTACGCCGGTGGGCGGTTGCTGTGCAAGTTGGCATTGGCAGAACGCTGAGGGACAGTGACAAAGTGCCTGCTGGGAAGAAGCAAGGGGACAAAGAAGAAAGGAGAGAGGGAGAGGGCACATGCCAGCAGGAGGCATCCTTTTATTGTGGTACAGGGTCTTGCTAAGCAGCTCAGATTCGTAGTGATCCTCCTCCTGCCTCAGCCTCCCCAGTGCTGGGATTACAGGCGTGCCGCACCGTGCCGGGTTGCAGTGGCCCGCACTGTGTGCCGGGGGTTCCGAGGCTGGCACAGCATGCAGCGCCTAGGATTGAATCCCAGTCACTGCACTTGCCAGGCAGGCGCCTAGACTGCTGAGCTGTCTGCCCCACCCCAGCCATAGATTCTTAACATCGCTTTTTCTGGGGTTTGCTCTGTGGTTTTTGTCCTCCACTCGGTTTCCTTCCTTCTCCGTCTAGTACCGCCTCTCGCGTCACGGTCTTTGTCCCTCCATCCCCGTAAAACATCTTCCCAGAACCTGTCATGGGTTCCTCTTCTTAGGCTCCTAAGTCCTGCTCTTTCTGTGAATGCCGCAGTTACTGAAGGACTTCTTAGGTCTCTTCCTGGAGCCTCTGTCTTTCCATTGGCTTCTGTGTTTTCTTTTACTTTCTTTGCCTTCATCTTTGGATTGTTTGGAATACTGTTGCTAAATGAGTTTTCAGCAAATACACTGCTATTTCTCTCTCTCTTTAGATAGCTCGCACTCTTTCCTCTCCTCTTCTGCCCCTCTGGTCTCCCCTCCC
>PVJA010017073.1:7116-42374 GCA_004027025.1 Myocastor coypus | reverse complement strand
CTTCTTCTTCTTCTTCTTCTTCTTCTTCCTCTTTTCTTCTCCTCCTCCTTCTCCTCCTTCTCCTTCTTCTCCTCCTTTTCTTCTTTCCCTTTGGCTCCCCTTCCCTTCTCCCTCCCTCTTCCCCTTTCCCTTCCTCCTCCTCCTCTTCCTCCTCCTCCTCCTCCTCCTCTTCTTCTTCTTCTTCTTCTTCTTCTTCTTCTTCCTTCTCCTTCTGCTCCTCCTCTTCTTCATCCTCCCCCTCCCCCTCCTCCCCTCCCCCTCCTCCTTCTCATTCTTCTTTCTTTAAATGTATTTGGTTCTTGCAGGATCTCTCTATGCAGTTTGGACTCTTGCTGTTCCTCTTGCTTTCAGCCTCTCCCATGCTGGGATTACAGGCATTCACCACTAGCCACTAGGCCCGCTTAGAGCCTGCCCTGGAAGTGGGACTAGCAAGACATGTGGTCCTGGTGGATTGAACCCTGGTCCCTATACTTGGCTAAGCTTACCTAAGCACTTTAGTATACTGAGCTGAACTTTAGTCTGATGAGCTATTTCATCGGCCTGGTATTATGAAATTTCTAATATCATTAAGTTAATCAGAGCTTGGTCTAGGCCTTGTGTGGGAAATATGTCTAATTTTGAAAAACCTGAAGTAGTTATCGGACATGTCTATTTCTGTAGAACTTGTCCTCAGCCCCGCCTCTCTGTTTCCTGGATATCATGAGATGAACAACTCTCCATGGTGCTGGGCTTTACCACCAGCCCAGAAGCATGGTTGAAAGCATGAGCCAATGTTTTCCCCCCATTTTAAATTGTTATTCTCAGGCATTTTGTCACAGCAATAAAACCTGGCTAACACACCTGTTCATTATTTAAAATATGACAAACCATGTAGGAAACTAGAAATGCCCACGGCTTCTTACCCGGAGGGACCCTCTCTCACAGTACTCTATCACCCCGAAGATCCTGGTGTCAAGCTTCACGGTGCCGTAGAACTTGGTCAGGTTGTAATAGTCACTTTGAAGCAGCTAGGAGAATAGGCGAGTGCAAGTAGACACATTAGTCAGAAAGGGGTATGAGCAACAACAACAAAAAATTCACATGCAAATAAAACTTTTTTTTTTTTTGTGGGACCAGGGTTCGAACTCACGACCTTGCACTTGCCCAGCAGGCACTTGTGCCTCGGAGCTATCTTCCCAGCCCCAAAACATGTTTTGTTTGAGGTCTTTGGGAAGATATATTGCACTTTGTAATCTGAATGTCAGTAGCTGTTTCTCACTACAGTGTATCTTCTTCAACCTCTTTCCTTTTGTCAGTGGAGGGACTTGCCTGCAAACTCCACGGTCAAGTAACGTCAGGGCTGTACACCAAGACACACTGGCAGATTTCCAAACTGTCTCACATCGTCAAACCTCATCCCATCCAATTCACAGGAAGCAGTTTCTTAATCTGAGGGCTTCCCTGTCAACATTCATAGTAATAACTAACCTTACTCCACTGGGAAGGTCAAGGCTGAGAGAAAGTGAAATGAAGCTAATTCTCAGAAGTTTGAAGGAAGGGACACGTACCTTGTTCAGTTCTATCTTCTGTTTCTCACTGAAATTGCCATCGCTGTGCTTGAGATCTCTGAGAATCACTCGCTGCAAAGATCAATTGAATTAAGGAGATGCTGTTGCATTTAATTACTTATATTCCGACTCAGATTTTTTTTTCACCTCCATTACACTGTAAGCTTTTTGTAGCCGTAACGTATTTGTTTGATGTTTATTTTCCCAGTGCCTAGCACCTAGGATGCAGGAGTCCTGGGTTTCTTGTAGAATAGCCAGTGGGAAAATACAAAGAAGAAAGGAAAGGTAGAGGAAAAAAGGAAGGACCAAAACGCCCATATGGGATTCTCAGGAAGGACCCAAAATATAACAACTAAGGTCAGCCTGAGTGCTCCAAATCTCTTTCATATTTCCTTTCCATCCTATATTCTACCCCTTCCAAAGATTCAACCTGACCTCCCACTTCCCTAGACTTATGAATTTTGTAGAAACTCCTTGACTGAGAGTTCTGACTGTCCCTGTGAGGCTCAGAGCACATCCCCTGGGGGCAAGTTGGGCACTGCCACTGCTCTCTACTGTAGGGGGCTGGAGCAATGACCAGCAGGTCAGGAGGCCCTGGACATACCCAACTGAAAGTTCAGAGAAAAGGGGGAGACTATAATCACCTTTTGGTCATATTTGCACTGTCGCAGTCTTTGGATCGTGTCTCGCCTCCTGTCATCATCAATCTGGCACAAGAAAACACTAGTTATTCCAGAGCTTTATGGCTGTGCTGTCTGCTGGCAGTGAAAGGCTGAGAGGCTCTTCCAGAGTGGTTGTGTCTGCTGTTTGCCCACTGGCATGCTGGGAAACTCCCAGAAGCACTTGCAACTGACTTGTTCTTTTTCTCCTGGTACTGCCTTCTCACACCAGTAACATCCTACTGCCTGGTATTCATCACTCCTGGACTTATTGTGGGGTTCCCTCTGTTCCTCTCATGGCCCGACTTCATCTAGGGGTTGTCTTTGCTTCCCTCTCCCCTTACAGAGGAGCCTTGCCTACAGCTAGACAGATGCCTCAGAGATGGATGCTGGAGAAAGATGATATGCATTTGAGTTGCAAATTCAAGCATAAAAGCTCAACTAGCAATGCAAATGAGAAGGCAAGGTGTCTAGGGTTGTAGGTGCCAGAAGCTCTGGATTCAACCCAGAGTTGTCAGACCATGTCATTTGTCAAAATTAAGTGATAATGTGGAGTTTTATATGTTATTTCATGACATTTGGCAAACACTTCTTGAAGCTGTTAAATATTGAGCACACACACACACACAATCTTCACCAGCCAGATATAGCACCTCCCTGGCACAATGCAGATTAATGAATGTCAACATCAGCAAAGCCCTAAATGAGATACCTGCAGACCTATTCCTGTATGCCTCAATACATTCCTCAAATGTATTTGAGGAATAAATTCCTCAAACGAACAAAAATTTTTACGTTGCCACTTAGGGAAGTTCTCCAGAATCCACTGAAGGATGGTTTGGAGCTGGCTCTTCAAAAGTGGACTTTCTGGCCTGTCAGGATGGCTCAGTGGTCTGAGGTGCCTGTAGGCGGCTGCAGGGACCACAGTTCGATCCCTGGCACCACATGCTGCTCCAGCCCTGCCCTCAGGGCAGGCTGAGCCGGCCATAAAAATAAATAAGTAAACAAACAAAAGTTCTGAAACAAGAAAAAAAATACAATAAAAAAAAGTGGACTTTCAAGGGCAGAAAGACATGGACGCCCAGGCCTAGGTCCACGACCTGTTACCCACTAAAGTGGAGACATCTTTCCCTCTCCATCCTCCCTCGCCAGCAATGCATGGAGATCCCATTATCACAGGGACAGGAAGAAATTCCATGTATCTCCAAGGACTAATTTAGCTGCCGATCCAGAGCTTACTCTCACCGGAACCTCCTAACATCTGAGGAAGAAATCTCACAACTGCCATACTCAGGCCCAGTGGAAGGTTTCAGTGCCTAGCCCGCTCCAGCGATGCCATAGAAGCTAGACCCACACTTCTGTCACTGGCCCAGTCGTCTTATCTTCTTCATGAGACCAGTGTCCCCTTCACCTTTCTTCTCCTTAAGATTGAAGCCCCTTTTCCTTTTCTTTTTAATTAAAAATTTTGGCCCATCAATTAATGTTGTTGCCTCCGTTTTCATTTCCACTGTCCCTACGTCCTGTGTCAATCCTAGAGACAGGAGCCCTCACTCTGGAAAATCTCCTTGCCTTCTCCCAAGTGTCAAACCAGACAAGGAGCCCAGTGTCCTGGTAAGTCTGGCTTGGACAAACAGGTGACTTAGCGAGACCCTGTCTGAATGTAAAAAATAAGAAAGGGGGCCAGGCATGGTGGCGCACACCTGTAATTCCAGCACTCGGGAGGCTGAGGCAGGAGGATTGGTACAGGTTCGAGACCAGCCTGGGCTACAAAAGTGAGCTCAAGACCAGCCTGAACTGCACAGCGAGACCCTGTCTCAAAAAGAAAAAAAAAGAAAAGAAAGGGCTGAGGATACAGTACAGTGTGAGAGAACTGGGTTCAATACCTAGTACTTGGCCTCCCCAAAGTATTGCGACATAAGACCTACACGCATTGTTTTGGTTTAGAACTAATGGGACTCCCAGGTTCTCATGGGTGTGAGAACAGGATCCCATGGGTGCTGTTCCCCTTGGTGAGCCCATGCACCCACCGATGAATTCATCAGCTGAATGTGCTAAGAATGTGGGCCCAGTAGCCGGGCGTGGTGGCCCACGCCTGTAATCCCAGCACTTGGGAGGCTGAGGCAGGAGGATTGGTACGAGTTCAAGACCAGCCTGGGCCACAAAAGTGAGTTCAAGGCCAGTCTGAACTGCATAACAAGACCCTGTCTCAAAAAAAAAAAAAAAAAAAAAAAAAAAAAAGAATGTGGGCCCAGCTGGAAGTGGTCCATGACCTGGAATTCTGTCCCTCATCTCTGCCTCCTGGCTCACGTGATTCAAGAACCTTCTCCGCTGCTGTGCTCCTAGGTCATCCTCTTCCTGCCTTGGAGCCCTCTGGGGGGCTCTTGCCTTTTAAACTGTGGGTGCTGGAATGTGCATGAACACTCGTACACACATACACGTGTGTACACACACACACACACACACACACACACACACACACACACACACACCAGGCAAGCCATTGGCCACTTTGAGTTTCTATGTAGCAAACATGAACACGATCGTAACTTATATAATTACAACTAGCTGTGCTTCAGCCAATCACAGGCATCCAATTGATTAAACCATGTTCAAGTGAGAGAAATTTTTAACACTAAATATTTCCAGTTAATTATTTAGGACAGCAAATTTTCTCTTTAAGTATATACTAGTCGATGGCCCATTACTGCAAGTTCCTACAGGACCAATTCCACCCTTCCCACTTGCTGGAGAGAGATTGGTCTCTGGGAATAGAACATTTAATGTGAGACTCTGGGGACAGCAGAGGGGTTGCTTTGGGGCATGGAACCTTTTGGCGAAGGGGAGAGCGAGTGGACGTAGAACTTCGGAGGGATCTGGGCATGAGAGGGCCACACGAGGGACTCGGTTGACAGAGAGGCTCCAAGATGAACCAGGCCCGCCCTTGCTGCAGCCTCTCTTTTGCTGCTTTTGTGCAGGGCGGGGGCATCTCAAAGCATACTGCCCTAGCCCCTTAGCCCTGTGCTCAGAATCCCCGTGATCCTCTTGTGCAGGTAGAGATGAGTCAGCTCTTTCAAACATGCTTTGGTATCGAAAGCCTGGTAACCATATGGTGGTGTATGGGAGGCACTGGGGGTCACAGGCTTTCCACTTAGACTCCGTTCAACTGTAGCTAAATTTCTGGAATTGAAGCCCTGAGACCGCAAGGGAAAGATAAAGTGAAGTGAGGTACTCGATGCTTACTCGGCACTCAGTAAGTGTCAGCTGTCGTTGTTCCTAGAAATTGTGCTCACGTGACCTTGCACTGCGTCCTTGTCCTGTCTCCTCATCAGATACCATAATAAAGCTCCAGTAACTTCTTCCCTGTGAGGAGCAGATGAATCAGAGAGATCCACCCGGCACTGGCTACAGTAAATGGAATATAGTACTGGGTACAGGGTCTCACTACGCAGCTTGGACTTGTAGTGATCCTCCTGTTTTCAGCCTCTCCAGTGTTGCGATTACAGATGTGTGCCACCAGGCCCAGGCTCAGCGGCTAGTTCACTCCACCTGGGTGCAGGGCTGGTGAGACATGTGGTGCCAGGTTTTGAACCCTGGTCCCTGCTCTTTCCTAAGCAGGCACTTAGTCCACTGAGCAATCTCACTGGCCCTATGGAGACCATTTATAATGTTGGTTACTGATTTTATTTCCAGAGTGAGAGTGTGATGGTTTAAATACAAAGTGGTCTCCCGCGGACTCGTGTCAAGAGCTTGTTCTGCAACATGGCCTTGGTCAGAGGTGAGAACTAAAGAAGTGACTGGAGGTGAGGGCTTTCTTCTGTGGATTAATCCACCGAGGTGAGCACACCATGGTGGCATTATTGGCAGGCGAGGGTGACAGGCGGAGGGGCCTGGCTTCCTCTCTGGTTTTCTCCCTTTCTCCCTGCTTGAGGTAAACTTCAACACACCGTTCTCCCTCCCCACAGATGTAAAGCAATGGAGCTTCATAGGCTGGGACCTCTGAAGGGGAGCCACGGTAAACCTCTTCTCTCTTAAGTTGTCTCTGTCAAGTATTTTGTCATAGCGAAGGAAAGCTGACCATCACAGGGAGTATGTGGGGACTGCTTCCTTCAGCAGTAATCACTGTAAGTGACAGCTCTTCAGTGTGACTAATGTTCCAGGCTTAGGGAACTGCAAAATGTCTAAACATTCCTATTTTGTTTCCTGGACAAATTCCCAACAAATGTTTTTCTTGGAAAAAGAAAAGAAAGTAGTAGTACAATTGTAGTAGTGCTACTACTCTCTCTCTCTCTCCCTCCCTCCCTCCCTCCCTCTTTCCTTCTCTCTCTCTCTCTCTTTTGGTACTGTGAACGGAACTCAGCACTTTGTGCTTGCTAGGCAGACTAGCACTGAGCTCTATTGCCAGCCCCTGTATTGCCTATCAGTTTATTGAAAGGAACACTTAATGCTTAATTTTTTAACCAATTTTACATGATTATATCCGGTAACCTGAACGACTTTGTAGACAACAATCTGCAATATAACTACTGTTGAATTCCTATTGACTTGTTTTTTGAAATTTGTATTGTTTCCAATTTTTATTACTTTTCGTTCTCTTTAAAAAATAAGCAGTTCGGGGGCCAGCAAGATGGTTCAGCGGTCTAAAGTGCCAACTTAGGCAAGCTTAGGCAACCATGGGGACCACAGTTCAATCCCTGACACCACATGCTGGGCCAGCCCCATCACCAGGGCAGGCTGAGCTGGCAATAATAATAATAATAATAATAATAATAATAATAATAATAAGCAGTTCAAATAGTGTAAGATAAAATAAAATAAGTCTCTGCTGTGTTTTAAAAAAGTTCCTTTCTGTTCTAGGTCAGAGGCAACGAAGAACTTCACCATATTTTGGCCTCCGCTCAAGTGTTAACTGGATAACAGACTAACGTTTTGGACAACGGAAAATCAGGAGAAAGACAGGAAGCTGATCAGCAGCGGACACCAAAGCCTTGGGTTTGAAACAAGCTCAACACGTTTCCTACCATGGTACCAAGGTCTTGTCAAACACCTGGAGAATTACACCAGTCATCAACAGGAAAATCTGGCCTTACCTTCAGGCTGACGTGGTTAGTCTCATTGGTCTCCAGAGGAAAGATATTTTCAGGAGGAATGTGGGACCATTTTTTCTGACGAAGCTCATGGTCTCTTTTATATTTTCTGTGAGAGGAGCAGAGTCAGTCCATAGATTTTCGTTAGTGTCTGTGCCATTTGGCTCCTAAATGTCCAGAGAAACTGTAGAGCCTGGAATCCTGGGATAACTGGGCAGCGAGCAAGGCTACCTCGGGGCTGCACCTCTGCGTCACACTGGCAGGGGTGACCACTAGCAGACCATGAGAATTCCTGACAGGCTTTGTCTCCTCTCTTTTCGTGTCACCTTTCTAGGTCTTTGACTAAAATAAAAATCTGAACTGATGTAAGGAGGGAGTAAGGAAAAATATCAAACTGATAATCTTAAGAGGCAAAAAGGCCCAGTGGGATGGCTTAGTGGTGTAAAGTGCCTGCTTGGGGAAGCTTGGGCAGCTTCAGGGACCGCGGTTTGATCCCCGGCACCACATGCTGCGCCAGCCCTGCCCTCAGGGTGGGCTGAGTCGGCCATAAAAATGAGTGAATAAACAAATAAAGGTTCTGAAACAAGAAATAAATAAATAAATAAATAAATAAATAAATAGGCAAAAAAAAAAAAAGTTAAATCTTGAACTACCAGCAAATGCACTGCATTCCTAAGCATCTGTACTTTGAAGAAATGTTTAGAGGAAATGGAATCGTATCAAAAAAAAGCAATATTTGTCCCAACATACAAAATGCTCCAAGCCGGGTGTGGTGGCTCACACCTGTAATCCCAGCACTTGGGAGGCTGAGGCAGGAGGATCAGTGCAAGTTTGAGACCAGCCTGGGCTACAAAAGTGGGTTCAAGGCCAGCCTGAACTGTCTCAAAAAGACAAAAAAAAAAAAAAAAAAAAGCTCCGGTTCTCTAAATCCTTTCTCTCAGATGGTACAGAAAGAGGATTCTTGAGTTCTAGAGAGGGAGCATATTTTTTAATTTTTCTGATATGTGTGAAATGACTCATATCACTGATAATTGTATACAATCATAGAAAACAATTTATTATTTTGTTCATTTTTTCTTTCTTTCTTTCTTTCTTTCTCTTATATTTAGCACAGGGTCTCACTACGCAGCTAGAACTTATGGAGATCCTCCTGTTTTCAGCCTCTCCAGTACTGGGATTATAGACCTGGGCCACTGTGCTCAGTCTTGCTGGCCAGCACAGTGCACCTGGGGGCTGGGCTGGGGCTGGCATGGCCTGTGGCTCTGGTCATCGAACCCTGGTCCCCGTGCTTGCCTAGGCAGGCGCTTAGTCCACTGAGCTATCCCAGGGGCCCTTTTCTATTTATGTATTTATTTATTTATTCATTCATTTATTCATAGGCAGGTTCCTCATATGTGGTACAGGCCACCTTTGAGCTCACTGGGTAGCCCACACTGGCCTCGCCCTCCTTCCCTGGCCTCCTGAGTGCTGGCATCGCAGGCGTGCACCATGACACCCACCTCATCTTCTCTTATTGTGTAAGTTATCTTTTATTTATTCTTATTGTTTTACATGAATTCTTTATGTATTCCAAAAAACGAATCCTTTTTCCTTTTGTGTTGTTAATATCCTCCATTTTTCTGCTTCTTTTAACTTTGCTATTTGGAAAGTTTTGATATTCTTATGATCATATTGTTTTGTCTTCTACAACTTCTCTTTTTTAATCTCAACCAAGATGTACTTTTTAAAACACACAGCTTGAAATCATGTAGCTCTTCCTATTAATTTCTTCTAAATTTTGAGGTTCAATTTTCATATGTAGGTCTTTAACACTTAAAACTCTACATGGAATGAACTGCACTTTTCTATATCGCTTTGGCTAGAGATTCAATTTTATTTTTCGTGTGTGTAGAAAGGCTACCGTATCCACACCATGTCCTAATTGCCATGCCATCTCTACCACACTCCAAGTTCCCATGCTTGCTTGGGTCTGGTTCTGGAATCAGTATTCTTTTCCACTGAACTGTTCATCTCTCCTAGATTTTACCTTTGCTTTTTAGTCATTAGGCAAATTCCTGCTTGCTGTCTCTAGGTCATTCACATGTCTTCCTTCATATTCCTTGACCAGCAACGGTCACTCTGCTACCCATCCATCTAACTCTGAGACTCCCTCTATTAATTGCATGCAAAGCAACATAGGATTGATCAATGATGACCCAAAGATCTACAGGCAAGAAGGCAAGCAAGAGGCCAGTGATGGCTCCCATCCTTGTGCCCCTGGAGCCTCTTGGGTGTCCACATGGCCATCTGCCATTCGCACTGAATTAGATAACTCATAGGCCACTCGCTAGCTCCTTGCACGGGTCATCATAATGTAAAGGTACATGAATGACACTTGTATGCCGGGTCTCCCTGTGGAGACTCCAGCCATTAGAAACCCCTACCTCTGCTTCTTAAACTTAGACACAATAGGAAATACCTTTTGTCTTGTGATTAACTCCTACCTTAAGATGATGTCCATAGGGACTTGGTTTCCAAGTGAGATTTTGGGTTCTGCTTACTCTGGTCTAAATGGTTACACTGTAGCTTGTAACTTTTGTGTGTGTGTGTGTGTGTGTGTGTGTGGTCTTGGAGATTGAATCCACCTTTTTCTAAAAAAAAAATTTCTACTTTGAGATAGAGTCTCACTAAATCACTAAATCGGGTGGCCTGAATTGAAACTTACAATCCTCCTGCCTCAGCTTCCCAGTGTGCCAGGGTTATAGGCATGCACCACCACACCTGGCTGTATTCTGTATTTAATATACACAGGGAAGAAGGTAGTGTACTATTCCACAAACATTTCTTAGTAAATACTACTTCTACTCAAGTTAATATGGAAAACTCAAGTCAAATAGAAAAGCCAGAAAGCCTGACTTCTGGCCCTGCATATTACCTGGTGGCGTGGTTGTGAATTTTTCTCTCTCTACGTACTAAGACAGATTTACAACTGAAGATTTCTAAATCTTCTGCTAGCCTAAGCATTATATACTGCAATGATTTGTAAATCTTGCACAATATACAAATAAAACAATGAAAATAACTATTTTCATTTATATAATGCTTAGTACATTTCAGTCTCTGTACAGGCAGGATATCACAGCATGGGTCCATTAGAGCCTTGGAGTCATCAGCTGGGGCTCCAATCCCAGTCGTGTAACTTACCAGCTGTGCGGTCCTAAGCGTGTTGCTTAGCAACATAAACAGGTTATTAGCTTCAGTTTCCTCCTCTGAGCTGCTACGAGCATTACAATTGTATAGAGAAAAATTCTTAATCACACCACGATTGTGTCTGAAGGAGACACCCCGGGGGAAGCAGCGGAGGTACCTCAACACCAGGAGAGCGATAAGCAGGAGCAGCACCAGCACCCCGGTGAGCGTGAAGACGGCGATCAGCAGGATCTGCGGGCCTGCGGCAGGAAAGACAGCGGGCGCCATGTTAGCAGGGACAGCAGGACAAGAGGGCGCCCAATGTTTCGGTTATATGACATCATTGAGGAAGAGGAAAAAGAGACCTCTGTTGAAACACATTTATCTTTTATGAACTGCTTTATGAGTAACAAATGTCCTGAGTCTCTGGACTCTGAAGAAAGTTCCTTGGCATTTGCTGGGAGAAAGTGGTTTAATTTCAGTTCTCCTTGTAGCCTGCGGGTCTCTCTCTCTCTCTTTTTTTTTTTTTTTTTAACACAAACAAATAAATATTGCAAGAACATAAGGTGGTTTCCTGTACACAAATAATTTTGTTGGTGGAAGTCTTCCTGCTGTCACTGAAACCAGTGAGCCTAAAGAGACTCACACATGGAAAGCTGTGAGTGATGGCGCATTCAGGAGGCTGAGGCAGGAGAGGACTGTGCTGCTTGTTCGAGACCAGCCTAAGCTACAAAGTGAGCTCAAGGCCAGCCTCTGCCGCATTGTGTAGGAGTCCCTTCTAGGTCCTTGTTTTGATTCCAGAAGTCAGTATTTGTAATCCCAAAGTCACGTTATTGGAATCTCAAGATGATTCCAATCTACCACTTCCTACGCAACCCACGGCGAAAATAGACACTAAAACATATTCATAGTTATTGGGGAGTCAAGGGGCTCTACATCCAGCCACAAAGAAGGTCTTCTGGACCAAAGAGAGTGATCCAAGGCCTCACTTGGCTTTATTCAGTGGAGGAGTGACTTGAGAAAGAATGAGAATTGTGGGAGGTAGTGAATACTATGAGCTGAGCTAGGTGGGGGTCCTACATTTACATCTGCCACCCGAAGAGGATATGCAGAGAGAGTAATCTGCATAAGGCTATTTAGATAGTATCTAATGTTTTGGGTAGTCTGGTGCTTTAGCTTTGATGTAATCTTTCAAGTCCCAGGAAGTCATAGCCTCTGTCTCCAGGCTCCTTCAGCTCTTCCACCTGTCACATCCAGGCTCACATTAAGCAGCAGCAGGTGTAGGTTACCAGGGAGACACACATACCACCTTCAAAGACTATCATCAATACCTCAGCTAGACCAATATACATTGCTTACGGCCAACTGAGAGGATAAACAAAAGTCCTAGCGAGCTCTTACATATCAATACAATGAAATAAGGCCAGACTCAGTCAAAACAGAGACAGTTGCTCTTCCTTCAAGGACAGCTGGTTAGGCGATCCTCCACAGCATTGCATAGTGAGATCCTGCTTCGAAAAGACTTAAAACAAAGGACACACATGGCAAGCAAAGTAAGTCAGAGCCAACGTCAGAGGGCAGCGTCGACAGCTGGCTCGACCCAGGTTTTCTAGGCCACTGGGCAAAGCCAACAATGACTATAATTCCATTAAAACACTGGGTGAGCAATGGAGTAAGAAGAGAAACCCACACAGAAGAGTACATGGAAACCAGGAAAATATGGAGGACACTAGCAAACTTTTGTCAGCCTAGACTGGGAGAGACTTTGTGACACACTGACATCTCATGTCTTGAATCTTCCCTGTGGAGATCTCATGGAACTCAGCAGAAAGCAGCAGCTCTTAGCAAGCTCCCTGGTGGCTAATAGCACAGCATACTATAAAGAAAGCTAACTTTTATTAAGGGCGATACGCTCTGGAAGCTCCGAGCGTCAGCTGCCAGTAATGAAAACACTTTCCAGAAGCAGAGGCAGATGGCGCTTCCAGAGGGCTGAAGGCTGGTGTTTCTTTTGTTTTCCTAGAGCTGGAAGAATGCTCAGGCTTCTTCTAGGCAGAAGTATCATCTCCGTCCTCACACAGAGATTTGTACATACGGGTCTTCACCAGAACGGGTGTGGCGGTGGAAGTCCCTGGACAGGGCCACAGCTGTACCGTGAATGCGTGCAGATGAGCCTCCCTGGGACAATGGGGACAACACAAGCCTGCGCAGAGTTAGGGCCCTAGAGTGGGGCTGTGTCAGCCCCACAGTGGTGAGACTGGGTAAGGGCAGACTTACAAGGGACTTGTGCTTTTCTTAGGAAATCTGGGGACCCCCAACTGAGGAGATTACACCCCTGTCTCTTTCTTGTAGAATTCCTTCCCTGGGCTCAGCTGCCAGTGTTCCACTTCCAGCTGTCCCCCAGCACAGTGCTCATTGCCAGACCCTACCCACGGGGAGGGAACCCCACAACAGGGTCCAAGACCACGAAAGGCCATGGCCGGGAGTGAAGGAAGCAAAGGCTCAACACCGCCCCCAACAGGATGGCACCACGCAGACCCCGTGGGATCCCCGGGGATTCCTATTGGACCACGAAGTTGGAAGCTCACAGTGGAATAAGATGAACTACAAGCAAAAGGTAAAATGTGTCAGAAACTAGAAAATAATGGGAAAAATGGTGAAAAAGACATGTTTCTTATAAGGAAGGAGGGAGAGAGAGGAGAGAGAGAGAGAGAGAGAGAGAGAGAGAGACAGAGACAGAGACAGAGAGAGAGAGACGGAGACAGAGACAGAGACAGAGAGATAGCGACACAGACACAGACCAAAAGACCTAACACCTGATCAGAAACTGGAAAAATGTTCAAGAAAGAAAATAGTCCAAAATTGAAAGACCATAAAATGTAGACTGATTTAGAAGCTAGAATATTTTTTAAAAAGAGAATCCTTTTTCTTTTGTGTATTACAGAATGGAGATATTGGTGTCATACAGAAGGAAAGGTTATGACATATACCATTTAGCCATATGGAAATAATATTTAAGTCTGTCTATCTATCTATCTGCTCTTTTTTGAGGCAAGGTTTCACTATGCAATTCAGTCAGGCCTTGAATTCACTTTGTACCCTGGGTAGGTCTCAAACTCACAGAAATCCTCCTGCCTCAGCTTCTGAAGTGCTGGGATTACAGGCATGTGTCACCATGCCTGGACTGGGGCCATAATATTAATAAATGTGTTTAGTAGTTTTAAATTTACAAAATCAATTTACACATAAAATAGAAAGAACTAAAATATTTTTTCCCAAAGAAATATTACAAATCTTTATAAATTATGGAATATATATATATATATATATATATATATATATATATATATAATATAAGTTTGGGAGGTGGAAAGGGGGGAGGTAGAAAAAAGAATGGGGCACTAATTCCATTTTACAAAGCAGGGGAGGAAGATATTTTATATACAGTTGATAGAACAATGGTAGAAGCCCATGCATACTAATTAAAATGACAAAGGTATCTGATACACATTGTGACCAAAAGATAAAACTACTGGAAAGAAAAAGGGCTGTTAAGATGAACTAAAGCTTTACTTATTAATACCAAAAAAAAAAAAAAAAAAAAAACCCTCAACATCCACAGATAAGGAAGGAAGAACACGATCATATTATTCAGAGATATGCCAAGAACTAAAGCCAAAGTGGCTGGGCATGGTGGCTCACGCCTGTAACCCCAGCACTTGGGAGGCTGAGGCAGGAGGATCAGTGTGAGTTCAAGACCAGCCTGGGCTACAAAAGTAAGCTCAAGGCCAGCCTAAACTGCATAGGGAGACCCTGTCTCAAAAGGACCAAAAATATATATATATAAATAAACAAAGCCAAAGCGACCAAGAGACCAGTGGCAGCACGGGAAGGCCAGCTATCCTTGGTTTCTGTTGAGAGCATCTTTACTACCAAGTTTGAAAATTGCATGCATGGATTTTTCATTGTTAAAAGGATAGCCAGCAAAGGTGCTCCCAAAGAGGAGGTACCAGGCTCTGTTTATTAGGGTAGCACCCCACCTGCACCCCACTGTTTTCTTATCAAGCTACTATAGCAAAGACTCTGCCTGGCCATGGTTCTATAGCCTGGTACCTGGTAAAGAAGCCAGAGCTAAGCGGCTGAATGAAAGAAACAGATGAACAAAAGCTTGGACCCGCTCATTTTCCTGAGACGAGACAAGGAGAAGGCGCCCGAATATTAAAGCACATAAACTCAGGTTGAAAACAACAAAAAAGCCTCATATGCCATTACGCTCATCACATATGTCATAGGATTTTTAGAATTCTTCTTTTGGGTCAAACTTTGTTCTTTGACTGAATTGAACCTCTAATGAAGTATGCTAGATTTAGTGTGGGGTAAATATTGCAGGATTGTCTACACAGGGTACAACGAAGACTATTTTACCTCTGTGCAACTTCGCCTTAAATTACCTGTTTTGTGCTAAAGGAAAAAAAAAATTAACAATAAAAATGTGAGCTGTGAGCTGGGGAGATAGCTCAGCAGTCAAAGTGCCTGGCTAACAAGCAAAGGACCCAGGTTCGATCCCTGGTACCCTATGCCGAGCAGCTACCAAAACTAGACATTGCGGCACCACCTGTAATCCCAGCGTTGGGGACACTGAGACCCGAGGATCATGAGTCCAAGCTGTGTAGCGAGATCCTGTATTAAATAACTTTAAAGAAAAACTTGAGCCAGGCGTGGTGGCTCACGCCTGTAATCCCAGCACTCTGGGAGGCTGAGGCAGGAGGATTGGTGCGAGTTCGAGACCAGCCTGGGCTACAAAAGTGAGCTCAAGGCCAGCCTCAACTGCATAGCGAGACCCTGTCTCAAAAAGACAAAAAAAAAAAGAAAAACTTGAAAAGAAAATGTGAGCCGTGAATGTGTCTTCTCATTTGGGGAAAAGTAAATACACACCTTGGAGTTCGAGGTGCGTTAGTCGTCGGTGAATTCGTTACCGCTATAGTCACTTCTGTCGCTACCATTACCATTGCCTCACTCGCCCCCTTCGCGCCGCCCGCGCACACACACACACACACACACACACACACACACACACACACGGAAAGCAAGAGACGGTGTAAGTCGTACGAATTCAACAATGCAGACAGTGGCGGGCACAGCCCGCTGCAACTGCACATTCCCTAGGCTAGCGTGTGAGTCTGAGGCAGTGGGGGGAAACCCTTCCACCCATGTCTCAACCCGTCTGCCTTCCGCAGTTTGAACATCCAGCTGCACTAGACTCTATATGTCGTTTACGTGGACTATTCAAACGTAACGGATGTCATCTAAAGACGGTAGCTTTAAATTCAACATCTTGTTTAGTTTGCTTAAGCAAGTCACAGGCTCACAATAGTTCTAAGGTTAAGCTTCTTCTGCCCTCTGGTGGCAACGAAGGTTATTGCATTCTACTCGGCTTCCAACAAGGAATACAGAATGACATCGTAAGGTCATGCGACAAAGTTTGAAAGTACTCGTTAAATCTCCTAATTTAATTAAGGGAAGAAAGCCCGACTTCAAAAAAGAGAAATAAACCAACCGAAGTTTACACATTGTATGTGAGCTCTGGAGTCCTGTGTGAAAATATATAGATTCATTCATTCTTTCAGTGGTTCCAAGGCACTGCGTTGGGTTGAGGATATGAATAGATGATATGGATAGATTATAAACTATATGGTACAAAAAGGTATGAAACAGAAAACGTGATACCGTACTTGATGTCGAGTAGGGTAAAAGCAAGATTAATAATCTGGGATGCTAAGAAGACAACTTGGACAATGTGCAATACGAGTTGGATTTTGAAGATGAGTGCATATTTACCAGTTGTATCTAGGAGAAGTCAGTTCTAAGCAAAAGGTGGAGACTGAGGAGCGACACGGTGGTGTGAAGTTGTATGACCCTTTCAAGTAGGAGGGAGCTGAGAGAGCCGGAAAGGAACTCGGAGTAAGACAGAGATAAGGTTGGAGGGGTGGATGGTAATGCAGGGGAGGGGGGGTGTGCTTTCTGAAGTTGTCAGGACCTCGGTCTGTAGAGGAGAGCCACCACCGGAAGTGCTGCCGAGGGAGTACTGGGGTTTGTGGCTTCACTTTGGTGGCCCTGTGGATTGGTTTGGAAATAGAAACAGGAAACAGATAATGGCGGTCTAAATGAACACAGAAACCAAATAGGCATTATCTCTGTGGCTGTGCCCCAGGCAGTTAGGACAATGTCTGGCACTAAGTAAATCCTTTTTCAATGAGTAAAAAGGCCATGTCATTTGTTACCCAGATAAAATGCTCTATTACTCCCTTGGCAGTTGTGTACACTGGGAGAGGCCAGGCATATCTTATTTATATACTATTTCAAAGACCAAGTTGCTTTACTACAAAGTGTAAAGCTAAATGTAATAACAGTTAAATAACTTGAAAAGTTCTGGTGGAGGTTTCTTCTGAATTAAAGATGGAGTGACATAGTCCAGGGTAATAGAATGTCTCTGTGTTACATAATATAAATTATTTCTTTTAAGTAAATAAGAGGCGCTTCGAAGAGTTGCTTTTGACAAGTTTAACATTTTATGACTCGCAAGCCTTCTATTCTATAACCAAACACTTAGAGACTTTAAAGATATTAAAAATACATAATGTCACCAAGGTCTATTGTTAGGAGAAAGAAAACAAGATTACATCAGAAAGGTATAAAAGGATAAGTAGAGAGCTGCAGCAGCCCATGAGGAAAGAGATATATTTCAGAAGTCAAGTTTGTTCTAAAACTTGGAAACTTGAAGACACTTCCAGGGATAATTAAGTCTGTTTTAGAAAAATCAAGCTAAAATGTAGTATCAATAAAGTTGAAATCAGATCTGGGTTGCTTACTGCTTTACAAGAAAAACACAGATTCATACCTCTACTCCATCTCTGTCTCACTCCATCTCTGTCTCTCTCTCTGTCTCTGTCTGTCTGTCTGTCTGCCTCTCCGACTCTATCTATCTATCTATCTATCTATCTATCTATCATCTATCTATCATCTATCTATCTATCTATCTATCTATCTATCTATATTTGAGTAGGACAAATTTATTGAGAGGGACAGAAAGAGACCCACAAGGTTGGTTGCCCACCAACCTACTTCTCAGGAGTGTTTTACTGAGCAGAACAACAAGGTGAGGTGGACTTAACATAGGATGGAACCATAACTTTTTGAGCCAATCAGTAAGATCACATACAAGTGCAGTCACTCAGGCAGCATTGATCCAATAGCAAATGACGGGATGGATGTAAAGTAAGACAAAACTATGATCAACCAATAGAATTACAACATGTACGGTCACTAGGGGTGATACTGATTAATCGGGGAAGAAATGGGAAAACAAATTATGTAGTGCATCGGCAGACAAAGACTTTCCTTGAAAGGATGGGTTAAGCAGAGTTGATCATGAATGAGACCCACTGCTGTCCATCCCTAGCCTTTTTGCTTTAATAAACTGCTAGTGCCTTTTGAATGAAGTAATTTGAGACCAAAACTAATTCCTAAGGTAAAGACATAGGAGAAGCAGCTACAGTTTTGAGCCAGGCATAGTGGCGCACCCCAGTAATCTGAGCATTCAGGAGATTGTGGCAGAAGGATTACTGCGAGCCGGAGGCCAGCTTGGGCTCAAAGTGGGTTCAAGAGCAGCCTGAACTGCATAGTGAAGCCCTGTCTCAAAAAGACTACTACTACTAATAATAGTAGTAATAATAATACTAAATTACAGTTTGGACCTAAGCAAATTAATCAAAACTCCTTCAGGAAGATCACATTTGCAGTTTCTAGCTAGAGTAGGACTGGAGAAGAAATATTCCTAGGAGAAATATTCCTAGCATTTGCTTTTTTAATAGTTTTTAAAAATACAATAACTATAGTCACTGTGGACAATATTGAAAATTCAGAAAAAATGTTAAAAAGCAAACCATAAACACAAGTCTCCTAGGATTCTGTTACTCATTTAACTTCCATTGTTAAAATTTTAGGAAATTTCTTTCTAGCGTCGTTCTACACTTTTTTTCTGGTAGTAGCTGAGATTTCTGGTAGTAGCTGAGGATTTTTGCTTTTGCTGGGCAGGTGCTGAGCTGTCTGTCCAGCCATCTAAACATTGATCTACAAAGTTAGAATTCAGTGAATAAAAACCTGTGCTTTGTGCTTTTCTATTACTTTACTACATTGTAAGTTCCCTATGACTTGAAGTTCTTTGTAAATAATAATTTTCAGTTGGTTGCCTGATAGCGCCTATTTGAATAAATCATATTTTTTCACTGTTGCATATTTTATTGAGATGCAGTTTCTAGTGATTTTTTTCTGTCCAGAAATTTGAAGCGAGTCCAGTTACAGGTAGAGCTCAGTTCTGAACTTAGGGACTCCCAACTGGAACGCTTCATTATACAAAAATGCACTTATGGAAAAGAAATATTAAACCACTCGAGTATTTATTTATCTGTCAATTCAATTACATGAGCTACCAATAGGAAACTGTAAAATTTGGAGATTTTGCTTTGATAACTAGTTGCAAACAGTTAGAGGTCTAATGGGACTAGACATTGGAAAATTGTAAGAGAAAAAAAGATTAGGTATTACATGTTGGTGTTCCAGAAAGTGCCTATTAATTCTTCTGGTTTTTTAATTCATTTTAATGAGGGAAAAAAAGATAAGATAGAAATGAAACAGTTTCAAAACAAGTTACTAGGATGGTTACAATAATTTTTTTTTTCTTTTTTTGAGACAGGGTCTTGCTATGCAGTTCAGGATGGCCTCGAGCTCACTTTTGTAGCCCAGGCTGGTCTCGAACTTGCACCAATCCTCCTGCCTCAGCCTCCCAAGTGCTGGGATTACAGGTGTGTGCCACCATGCCCGGCTTGGATGGTTACAATAATTAATACCATGCATATTATTGTCTTCATAGTAGTTATTCAGAGGACAAGATGCAGACCTGATATCTTGTCTAAGCACTATTAGTACAGACTTTTATTTTCAATGAAGTAAGACAAAGTAGCTGTATATCTATCCTTTCATATATATTTTTTTCTTTTTAAAGTTTCTAATACTAAGAGAAAATAGCATACCATGTCTTATGGGTAGATTGTAAGTCAGAGATACAGTATGAATCATAAAACAAAAATTATGGTTAAACAATATTCAGAAAATTAATTATTAATTAATTAAAATTAAATATTTCAAAACAATATTCCAAAATTCAAATCAAATCATGAGTCAAATGCTACTATTTCAGAGATTTCAGGTGTATCATTTCCTATTTCTCCTATGGTATTATCTCCTGTATTTGTTCTGGGTAGGCTTGGGGCCTGAATATTAGAGACCAGAATGTTGTGTATTCTATGCATGAATCTATAATCAATTGAGAGTACTTGCACAGTATTTGAATAGGTTAATATGTACAAAGATATCAACTAAGAAAAAGTTTCCATGGTAGTAAAGAATTACTAAGAATAAAACATAACATAAATACTGGAATGGCAAATACATGACCAGAACTTATAATGGTTTGAAGATAGGATATTGCACAAAGTTCTAGTATGTCATGGACATAGACAGTGTCCATGATGCTTACTGGTGGCCAGGTGTCACTTGTGGGACTGAGCTACTGCTATTCCCTTGATATCCATCCTGTCGAACCAGACAGAATCATGACCCACAGGGTGCAGGAGAAGTCCTTTTGTAGCATATGCTGAGGGACATGTTCTGCTGCTGTATATGAAAGAACAGTTAAAAGACTGCTTTTGTATACTTCTTTTTCTACTGTGTTTAATTGTTTACCTTATTTGGTGGGATCTCTCTGTAGTGACATAGAGATAAGATTGAAGACCAGCTGGTGTCCCTATAAGTAGTGAATTATGGACAGAGCCCAGGGAAGCCTGCCTTCTGTTGCTCAGGAGTCCTGGAAAGCTGGAGCTCAAGGTTGCAGATGACAGCTCATCCCATGGGTGTCCTGTTCTTTGTTTAATTGCTACGTGACACCAATGGTTGGCTCCTCCCCTGCTTGAAGTATTATCAGTTAGCATTTGCGTGAGCTCTGTGTCTGGAATATGCTGTATCTATTAAAGTAGTGGTGCATGTTCCT
Source organism: Myocastor coypus (assembly GCA_004027025.1). NCBI lineage: Eukaryota > Metazoa > Chordata > Mammalia > Rodentia > Myocastoridae > Myocastor > Myocastor coypus. The sequence continues at coordinate 21,814 of PVJA010017073.1, read as the reverse complement.
TAGCCATTTTTTTTAATGCGGAATAAAAAGAAGTCTTCCGAGGCTCTGTGCTCACTTTGAGAGGGACAAATCTCAGGGGGTCCTCTGAAGCTACATTGATCGGGTCGTTTTGTCATTTCTTTTGGCACCAACACATATCATACAATATCTCTCCATTCTCCTTCATGGAGTTGTGATCATTTTGATCCCTCTCTAGAATATCTTTTAGTAAACCGTGCAGGATTGTCTTTGTCATCATGAAATTCTTTAGTTGTACCTTTGTCCTGGAAGTATTTCACTTCTCCATTGAACTTGAAAGAAAATTTTGCAGGGTATGTCAATCTGGGCTGGAATTTGTTTTCTTGCAAGACTTGAAGTACTTTGTTCCGTGCTCTTCTTGACTTGATGGTTTGTAAAGAGACATCTGCTGTTATTCTAATGGATTTTCCTTTAAGTGTTATCTGTTTCTTTTCTCTAGTGGCTTTTAGTATACTGTTCCTGTGCTGAATGTCTGGGATCTTGATTATTATACGTCTGGGTGTGGTTTTAATTGGGTTGGTATTATTTGGAGTTCTATATGCTTCAGTTAACCGAATGTCAAATTGCTTCCTCATATTTGGGAAGTTTTCTGTTATTACTTCTGCCCTTATTCTTTTTATATCATTTGTACAGATTCCTTTCTCACTGATGCCTATTAGTCTTATGTGGTTCATCTTTGCATCATCTTTCACATGTTGAATTATGTTTTCTTGCATCCTAGTTGTTATTAAGAGACCTTTTCTTCTCTCTTCCTTAGCTGCAGTGGTGTCTTTTAAGTCTGAACAACTATTTTCATTTTCATTGAAACAGTTTTGCTAGTGTATGATTGAAGTTTTAAGTTCCTGTATAGCACTGTGAATTTGCTTCATACATTCTATTACTTTCCTATATTCAAAGATTCTATCATTTTCTATCCTCCTCTATTTTTTTAATGTTTCTTTTCTTTCTTTGTTTCTCTGTTTCTTTGTTTCTTTTTTTCTTTTTTGGCGGGACCAGGGTTCAAACTCACAACCTTGCACTTGCCAGGCCGGCACTTGTGCCACAGAGCTGTCTCCCCAGCCCCCTATAGATAGTATTTCTTTTTTTATTTCACAAATCATTTCTCATCTCATTTCCTGTAAACCTTTCTGCAGTTGTTCCTTTACTTTGGATGCTATTATTCCAGAGATTTCAGGTGTATGATTTCCGATTTTTTTCTATGCTGTCATCTCCTGTATTTGTTCTGGGTGGGCTTGGGGCCTGAGAACACATTTTGCTCCTTCTCTTTGTTTTTTTTTTTTTTTTTTTTTTTTTTTGGGACCGGGGTTCGAACTCACGACCTTGCACTTGCCCAGCAGGCACTTGTGCCTCGGAGCTATCTCCCCAGCCCCGTCTCTTTGTTATTTTTGTATAGCCCCGCCTTCTGACCTTTGTTGTAGAGCGTCAGTAGAGTTTTTAACTTAGCACCAGATCTGGATCTACCACGTTCAAACTCATCTATGTCGGTGTGGCTTGGGTCTGGCTGCTGAGCTCCATTTCTTCCTGCTGCAGCCCTTGGAGGTGAACCTGCTGTGCCACTCTGGAAAGATGTTCTGCTCCCGGATCAGCTGGGTGGGTCTTGTCTTTAGTCTCTCTGCCGGGAATTCTGCAGCAATTTTCCACACTGGGCCTGTCTAATGGATGAAGTTCCACTCACATGCCGAGCTTTGTAGCTGGATCGAATGAGTTTCCAGTGGGCCCAGGGCAGTTTACCTCCATACCAGGCCTGGTTGCTGGGTAATGAGTTTTCATCAGGCCCAGGATGGTCTCACTCACACGCCAGGCTTCTAAATCATAATTGATCAATTAATGGTATTTCTCCTTTATTCTTAAAGTATAAGTGTTTGCTCAAAATTAACATTTTCTCCCTTCAGATATAGCTTCTGAGAAGTAACAGAGGGAACTTACAGTCTATAATCACTGTCCACATGATGTAGCAAGAATTCTTTGCAGGAATAGGTGGCCTTCAGCCTTACGGCAGTAAAGGGTAACGTTAAAAATACATGCCTGTGCCCATTTTGTCAATTATGAAGCCTGGTTTTCTATGGGATAATTTATGTCCAAGGGTGGGATACTTTTTAAAGATAGATTTACCTAAATTAGAATGGAGGTCTTTTCGGTGTTTATTCCAGCCATAATATAATTAATTGTGTAAGGAAGGAAAGCCCACATGTACACACCTGGCAAATTCAGTGCAGACAACAAACAAAATGGAAATCAACATAAACGAATTTCATAAACTAGAGTTTTCTTACCAGAAAAACAATTCCTGAAGAAAAATAATTCACAAGGAATAGCTTACCCCGGCCAGGAATATCATTAGGAAGCTTATGGTCACTCCAGATGAAGGTGGGGCTTGTATCCTGTGCTTTAGTTTGATTTACGTGGGTGTCGTAAGTCAAAAGAGGCTTGTACTGAGGAAACAGGAAGAGAAATGTCACAGCTTGTTATGGTTTATGTCTAATTGTCCCTCCAAAGCCTCATGTAGTCATGGGGCTTGGTTTCTATTGATTGAGGCTTGAGTCATGATCTCTGGGATTGTGTTTTAGTACTGATGGGATTATCGGTCTGTGTAAGGCTAAGACTATGAGTATGGTCTAGGGTGGATATCCTTAAGGTGGAGAGCCTGAATGTAGTATAAAGAGCGACAGAGAGACAGACTAAAGCTGTAGCTATTGCTCTGCTGCTGTGTTTGGTTGGCTGCCTCTGTCACCATTTTGCTGATATTCTACCACCATGAACTGGATGCTCTCTGTCCTGCTCCACTCAGCCTTGGGCCAGCCGAATATGGACTGAAACCTCCAGTAACTGTGAGCTAATAAGCTTTCCCTTCCTTCATTTTGAGGGTCGGGTATTTGTCCCAGCAATGAGTAAAAAGCAACTGAGACACAGCTATTTCTGGGGAGAGTAATTGTTCTGCCTGAATTTAACAGTAACACTTCCCAGTGGGACCAGTTAATTGCTATCCATCCTGGAGAATTAACAATGGTCCACTTTTTGGTTCATGTCATGATCAGAGACTTATGAATTTTGTATTTCTTTATGATTGTGCACTATGCCATTAAGTCCTGCCTAGCACAGATTCTTTGGATCTATGGAGAACTAGCTCGGGCCTTTCATTTTGCCAGTGTTAACATAGAAGCCATAAACCTTCAATGGCCAACTCCATAGCACATGACAAACAAAGTGCCAGGGTTTATGACAATATCAAGTTGCTTTTGAAAACCATGTCAACTGGGAAGATGGCTCAGTGACATAAATACCTGCCTGGCAAGTGCAAGGTCTTCAGTTCAATCCTCTAGTAGCCAAAAAAGAAAAAAGAAAACCATGTCTCAAGTAAATGCATGGCAAGGACCAACCAAATAGCTCAGTGAGCTAAAGCACCTGTTTAGGCAGATGCAGGGACTGGGGTTCGATACTTGGTGTGCCATGCAGGCCCCACCCCTGGGGCACACTGAGACAGCAATTGAGACTGGTTACAGTGGTGTGCACCTATAATCCCAGTGTTTGGGAGGCTGAAAACAGGAGGGTCACGATGAGTCAGATCTGTGTAGTGAGACCTTGTAGATCCTGTACTAAATACATAAAAAAAGAACATACAAGACAGCTAATATCCCTGATGCCATTTTGATACAAGTCAAGAACCTCTGAACAATTGTACATTTAAAACATTCTATTGGGGTCCGGCAGGATGGCTCAGTGGTCTAAAGCACCTGCTTAGGAAAGCTTGGGCGGCTGCAGGGACTGCAGTTCGATCCCCGGCACCACATGCTGTGCCAGCCCTGCTCTCAGGGCAGGCTGAGCCAGCCATAAAAAAATGAGTGAATAAAACATTCTATTAATTTCGTAATTCTCTAATCTCTTTTTTTCTCTCTGCATGACACTAATTAGGTTTCTATGATGAGAGATTTATTTCTCAAGTTATCTGCTAATGCAAATATTAATGTTCTATCCTTATTGCTATTGCAGATATTGGGATCATTTTGTAAGAGACAAAAATAATTATGCTAAGTCACGACCATTCTCTTAAAATATTCTGTACTAAAATTCCACATTTTTGGGCAACCCACCATGGACCCATTTTTTCTGTCTTAGACAGAAACTTCTTTCTCTGCTACAGAGATTCTGCTCTGACTCTCCATTGGTCCTAAAATTCACTCTTCAATATTAGAGACCAAGAACTCCTGCCAGACCTCTAGCAACTTGCAAGTTTCTTTCCCTTATATTAACATCATTCAAAAATGAATAATTATATATCAAATGCAAAGATATCTCTTGACTTCCTTTATTTTGATGAATGATCAACATATTTTTAGTTATAAGAAATACAAGAAGGCTGGGTATAGTGGGGCACTCCAGCAATCCCATCATCCAGGAGACTGAGACAGGAGGATTGTTGTGAGTTCAAGACCAGCCTGGTCTACAAAGTGAGATCAAGGCCAGCCAGAGCTGCATAGAGAGACCCTGTCTCAGAATGACAAAAATAAAGAAAAGAAATACAAGTCGTGTTCCCCACACACTTGGTCCAAGGTCCTAATCTTGACTCCTCCTTTGCTCCAACCCCCAAACTCAAGGTCTCTTGTCACCTTCACACCCTGCTGCCAGCCTCCTTTCTCCCCTGGTGCCTGTCACTTTGTGTCCCTCTGCTCCTTTCTGTCTCCCTCTCCCTCCGGCCTTGTTGGTCTCCTCTTGCCAGCCTTTAGAAACCTTCTCCATTCTTTCCCTTCCCTTCCCCTCTTCTCTTTGGGTGTCTGGCTGCCTCTCTGTGTCTGTTAAGTCACTCTCTCTGTTGTTCCCAGGCCTGACTGTTTCCTCTTCCTCTGCTCCATGGGATTGCCTGGCCAGCATTGCCTACAGGGAGGTGCTGGAGAGTTGAGGCAAAGAAATCTGGGAGGGGCTAGAGAGATAGTTCCGTGGTCCAAGTGCCTGGCTGGCAAGTGCAAGGTCATGAGTTTGAACCCTGATCCCCCCGCCAAAAAAAAAAAAAAAAAAAAAAAAAGATCTGAGGAATGGGAAAGTCCCATGTGGGCAGAGACCACAGCTGGGAAGCTGACAGCCAGCAACACTGAGATGCAAGAGAGAGGCAGGCAGGGCCACCAAGATGAGAGCATGAGACAGAGACTCAGAGGAAAGAGCCAGGAGACAAGCCAAAGGACTGTGACACAGGTGACGCGGGATCCAGACAGACAGAAGAGACAGAAGAGACAGCCGCCTGGAGCCAAACCCAGAAAGACAAACACGAAAAGTACAGGGATCCAAAGAGAGACAGGCTTGGACAGAAACCCAGACACGGAGACCCAGAGAGGGTAAAGGACCAAAGTGGCCCAAAGAAAGATCTAAGGCGCACGCTGGATGTGGAGGTGCACACCCAGGATTGTAGCACTAAGGGAGGCTGAGGCAGGAAGATAAAGGAAAGAAGAAGAAAGAAACACGGGTGTGTTGTGGAAAAACTGAAAGACATAGGCAATTATAAGGAAGAAAACTCAAATTTTCTATGATATCATATAGCCACATATAATATGTTACCGAGGTGAACAAACATTTCTTAGGGAAGACTTGTCATACTTCCATTGATATTCCCTTCAATATTTTTGTGATTATATTAATTTATCTTGCATGGTGTATACACATATATGCATATAATGAAGTCAATATTCTGTGTAAGAAGTTCTGTGGTCTAAACCAAGTGAAGCAATAAACCTGAAATGATCTTCCTACTCTTCGCATGACCTGGCTAATCCCTTTTGCATTATTTCTGTTCCAAAGCCCTTCTCACCCGGTCCCTTGGCCCACATTTCCCGGCTAACAGGGTGACATACTTTCTTGGTGTCCACGGATGTGTACAGGAGCACCATAACATTGTCGATATCCCCAGAGTCATCCAGCGTCACAGGACCCATGGAGCCTAAGGGAAACAATCAGACCTCATCAGGGGCCATGGCGGCCCCTAGTCATGACAGGAAAATAGGTTTCAATTGCTCTATTTCAAATTTACTAAAAAAAAAAAAAAAAAAAAAAAATTACTAACCTTGATGCTCTTATCAGAGGGCACCTGACTTGGTTCTTGACTGAGATTCCAAAGCATTTTTTTTTTTCAAACGGGAGATGTTTGTTTATTTAGAAGGAGACAAAACTTTCTAGGAAGTCTCTAAATATCAGTGAATTCCTTATGTACTAGTGATAAATTTTACTGAGATCACTTACTGAACTCGTAATATAATCCATTGTACCTTCTAACTTAGATTATAGTGAGCCAGGGAGACAGCTCAGTGGAGTAAGTGCTTGCCTGGCAAGCTCAAGGTCCTGAGTCCAATCCCTGGTACCACCAGAAAAAAAAAAAAAAAAATCTAACTTAGATTATAAAGTGAGTCAAATCTCTTTTCTCTTATTTTTGGCTACAGATATTGGAAAAAAAATTACTTATTTTTTTTCAACAACAATATATGGGACCCGGGAGATAGCTCCTTGGCACAAGTGCCTGCCTGGCAAGTGCAAGGTCATGAATTTGAATCCTGGTCTGGCAAAATAAATAAATAAATAAATAAATAAATAAATAAATAAATAAATAAATAGAATAATAAGGTGACTGTGCGAAATGGCTGTTCATATCAAAAAAATGTGAAGTCAGACACTTCACTTGGTTTTATTTCATGTTTATTATACACCAGGCTCTGTGCTAAGTGCTTTATATGCCATTGCTATTTTATTCTCCTTGGAATTCCATGATAGAGAAAGTGCTATGACCTTTATTTTGGTAATGAAAAGCTTTTTCTTATTGAACTCAGAGATACGAAGCAACCTGCTCAGGGTCTGACAGCTGGTAGGTGGCTAATCTGGGATGCAGATAAAACTGTCCTGGCTTTCAGACGACCTTAGTAGCCATTAGGGTAGTCAACTGCAAGCATGGCTAGCAGAGAATTAAGAATGTGCATCATGCAGGGGATGATCAGTCAGCGAACGTCCCTCCCTCTCTGCTCCTTCAGGCAGGCAGCGATGACCCCTTCTTATCACTGCCACGTGACTCTCAGATCTAGTGCTCAGCACCTTCTGCTCTCTGCAGCCAGCAGAAGACCTGCTCTGCAATGAGACAGAAGCTCTTCCCAAGGAGCAGCAGTGTACGGAAAGCCAGAGAAGACAATTACTTCAAAGGAAATTTCCTAATCTCAGAATGACATCTAGCTAGGAAGGGCAGGAGTTTGAGCAATGGCTGCTGGGGCGAAAGGAACGTTAGTCCAGCATTACCAAGCCATGAGTTGTTTTGGCGGCACTGTTAAGAAGGGTTTTGGTAGTTAGAACCTTAACAGTCCTAGGTACTTGAAGGATCCAAGGAGAGATGTAAAGGAGTCAAAATCAAATTCAAATATCTCTCTCCATAGTCCAAATACCCTGCTAAGAGCTTGTTCATAAATAGCTACAAGCTTGTTTGATGACTCTCAAAGATTCTGAATAGTTGGAGCACAGACTGAGTCCCAATACCCAGAGTGGCATCTGGAGAGTTTGTGCAATATTTGCCTCCAGTTGAGTTCAAGGCTCTATAGCTGTCCAACCACCAACCACTAAAACCCTTTTTGTTTCCAAAGCCCAGATTTTCTTTTCCATCTCTGCCGTTGTGTGCTCTTAGAAGACAAGTACCTTCGAAAGTCAGGTTCCTGAAAGCATGAGGAAATTTGGAAGAGGGTATAGTTTCTCCATTTTGAAGAAATGTCTTCAGTATGTGGCCAAACAGCAAGGTTCCATCCAGGTAAGCCAGGGCAAAGTCAGTTAAACCCTGCATGACAAAAGGAAATTTTTCAATGGGTCTAAAGAGATTCTGGCTGGGTGTGGTGGTGCATGCCTGTAATCGCAACACTTGGGAGGCTGAGGCAGGAGGATTAGTGTGAGGATTAGTTTGAGACCAGCCTGGGCTACAAAAATGAGCACAAGGCCAGCCTGAACTGCACAGCGAGACCCTGTCTCAGAACAACAATAAAAAAGGAGATTCTGGTCCTCATGGCAGCAGAATATTCTTGGGAGCAGCAGGTAACTAGAAAGATAAAGGGATCTTAGGGGAATTGGGAGGATGGTAGTAGAGGAAACTTCTGGAAAATCCTTCCTTATATCCATGCTCTTTGTTAGCCCACGTTAGACTTCTGTCTTCTCTTGGGACCCATAAGGCAAAAAACACTGCCTTTAGGCAAGTGACTATAAGTAGTGAGACCTCCTTCCCAGGAGGACAAAATACAGGACTGCCGCTCAGAGAGTCAGCGGAAAGCATTTTCATGATTCTTAAAGATTTTACACAGAAATATTATTTGCCTGTAGCTTAATATTTTCATTGAAGTACCAAAGAAAAATCAGAAAAAAAAAATCACACACCAAACAACCCCTGCAGTTCAGGGTCCTCCATGGAAGACAAGAGTTGCGTTTGGATGTCACCACCAAATTTGCAAGTGACAGCTCTGCCTGCCTGTGACTTCAGACCTATCCGCCTGCCTCATGCGAAGCAGTGAAGAGGATCAGGACTGTTCCACTGTCATAGCTGTTGTACCGAAATCCATACACGTGGTCTCTGATTCAAAAGCTCTTATCTCAGTGAGAGCAAAGGTGTCCTGTTAAATCTGGCGGTACTGCCACGCCCCTCCTGTGGAGGGGCACACTTTTGCCAGAGCTAAGAAGCAGTGCAAGTTCTGTGCACCTAGGATTAAGTAAGCTAGAAAATATAACAAAGGAAAAATAAAATTCCCTTTTATTGGTTTCATTGTTTCTGACCACATTTCATGAGGTGAAAAATAATCCAGATGAGATCTACCTCAGGAAAGGTTTCTGACCCTCGCTTTGGTGGAGTGCCAAACGGGAGGGAGGGCTGTGACATGACTGAGGTATCTAACTTTGCTGAGAGCTGTTTCCTTCCTGCCCTTGACTGGCCATTGCAAAGGTGTTTGGGGCCCCTCGGGGTTGTGCCTCATGCTCCCTGCAAGCTGCTCTCCACTGATGGTCCCTAAGAACAGAAAATGTCCCCAAATGTAACCATAGTAGAGTGTTGTGGTCAGAGGACCTGCGCTATAATAAGGGGGCTATGATTTAATGCCTTTTTGCTAGGACAAATACTGTATGGATGAGGCCCTGAGATAACAGAACAAAACTAGGATTCTGCTGGAAAATGATAATTACGATGGGGTACAATATCTTAAACTAGGAATTTATTTCTCCAAAAGTATATTTTGGAACTAGGGATAGCAGAAGTTTGCTTTAAAATACAAGGAACCTTATTTTATACCATTTAACTTGTGCCTGTCCTAAGTGTAACACTAGCCCTCTAGCAGGACTTCTTCCTGTCTTCCTACGTGGCCATCTTCCTTCTTGTTGTGGTTTATACCTGGATGTCCCCCAAAGCCTGATAGCATCCTGAGGGTGTGATACCCATCCGTGGAGTAGTCCATTATGAGTTCACATTGAACAGTGATGCCGGGAAGAGGCAGGCCACAGGGGCGTGGCCTGGAAGGGGCGCTTTCCCCACCCTCCTCGCTTGATCTCCTTCTGCTTCCTGCTGCCTTGCTAGGAGCTGCTTCTCCTCTGCCTTGCCAAGCTCCCACGGAGCCACACAACTCTGGGCTAAACCTTCTACAAACTGTGAACCAGAATAAATAGTTCTTCACATTGTGGGTATTGGATATTGTGTCCCACGGACAAGAAAAGTCACTAAGATGCTTCTGATGTTTCAAAGTCTTGACTTTTGAGACTCTGGGTGAGGGCCAGGGAAATGGTTCAGCAGAATAAGCGCTTGCCTGACAAGCACAAGGACCTGAGTTCAATCCCTGGTCCCTCAAGAAAAAAAAAAAAAAGAGAGAGAGAGAGACTCTGGGTGAGCATGGTGTCTACCAGTTTGGCTTGACTGCCTTGCTCTGGGTGAACAGAAACTGCCTTGGTTTCACATGCCTGCTGGCCCTGCCCCTGGGCACCCTGAAGCCAGTCACCGAGTCTGGATGTGGTGGTGCACACCTATAATTCCAGCACTGGGGAGGCTGAAAACAAGAGGATCACTACAAGTCTGAGCTGCATAGTGAGATCCTGTACCAAATACATGAAAAATAAAAAAGAAAGAAAAAAGGAAGGAAGAGAAAAAGAAAGAAAGAGAAAGAAAGAAAGAAAGAAAGAAAGAAAGAAAGAAAGAAAGAAAGAAAGAAAGAAAGAAAGAGAATCTTGGGCCACATATAAAATATATAATATAGTTAATGTATGTAAGTAACAAACTTTCTTTTTTGTATAGTATAACTTATTAAATTATTTTGTGAAGTAACACAAGCCTAAGCATAACAAAAAAAAAAAAAAAACTTACATGTCTGCTTAATAATAATTAATGACTGTTGGGGCTGGGGAGATAGCTCCGAGGCACAAGTGCCTGCTGGGCAAGTGCAAGGTCGTGAGTTCGAACCCTGGTCCCACAAAAAAAAAAAAAAAAAAAAAAAAAATTAATGACTGTTCACAGGCATTCCCATGTGTTCATAAGTTGAAATACTATTATCAGGCTGGGTGTGGTGGCCTCCCTTGGGAAATGGAGGCAAGAGGATCCAAGTGAGTTAGAGGCCAGCACAGGCTGCACAGTGAGGTCAAGGTCAGCCTGAATTACAGTGCTAGACCTTGACCCAAAAATCAAACAGAAAACCAAACCTAACCAAAGCAAAATGAAAGAAATACTATTTTCAGTAAGTGCATCACTTGCCAAGCTGTGCAAGCTCAGGTTGCATAAGAGCACTTAAGGACTGTGCATACAGGTTTCCACCCAAGTGTGTGGCAACACAGGGGCAAGAATTAGCCCTGCGCTGTGCCCTCCCCTACACACTCGCCCACTGTCACCGACAAAGCCTGAACTCAAGCACTGTACAAATTGAGATAGGCAGGTATCCTAAATCATCACACAATAAAGTTTATGGTCTTGTGGAGTTGTGCTACTAGGTGTCTTGGGCTGAGGGTTAGACACAGCTGCTCTAGCATCCAGAAGCAACCTATGTAGAGTAGGAATTCTGGGAGAGATACTGCTACTGCAACGTGATGTACATGTCACTGTCCTCAGGGGACATTTATTGGGCAAAGAAGAACAAGTAAAAATTACTGTAAATTTAAGAATTTGGACTCAAATGAACAATTTTTTATACGCTCTCTCTTTCTCTCTCTGTCACACACACACACACACACACACACACACACACACACACATGCACACACGCTTTACCTGTGAGAACTCTTCGGTGAGAGAAGCATTTATGACAGAATCCCCTGGAGGCAGTGTCAGAACAAGGACATTTTTCATATAATCAGGGGCCGTGACATTGTCTTCAAAGTAGTAGTTGCTGTAAAATAAAACAGAACCACTCTTCTATAAAAATTGAGTTCCTCTCAAAATACCAATACATATTCTACAAGTCATACAAACTGTAATATCAGCCTTGAAAATAGTTTGAAGCTTTTTGTCATTAATCTGCAAAACTTCGTGTGTTCCCCAGGTAGAATTATTTTCTTTGATACTTGGTAAGTTGTATAATAAACTAAAGTATTGGTAGTTAGCATATAAAAACGGAGAAGAAAAATCAGAAATAGATATTATTTTGAGAAAGAACTATTGGGTTCTAGCCATGGTAACTAATGCTGTTAAGGCTTATTGACCCTAGGTTTATGTAGGGTTTTTTTTTTCTTAAAATCTCTTAACAATTTAGAAATAATGGAGTATATAGTAGAGAAAAACCTTATCATTAAATTTAGATGGTAAAATATAAGCATGCAAAGAGAAAATATTTTCTGTACCAGGTGACATATAGGGTATGAGCTCAGACCCATCTCCTGGGCAGTGCATGGTACGCCAGAGCCTATCAGCATTATCTGAGAGTGCTCTAAAAATCATGTTTCCTATCCTTCCTATCAAATTGGATATTTTAATGTGCAAAATTTCTAACAGCGTTGGATTGGATAGCTATCATTTAATGTTTAAATATATGTACAAATATACGCTAAGGACTGTATGGACTCTTTTGCTAATATTGTCATATCTAATTGTAGAAGCACCCCTAAAAAGTGGACATTTTCATTTTACACATGAGAATATTTAATTTCCAAATTTTGAGAAACATCTAAAAATCAAAGAGTATATCAGAATTAGAATTTGAATGCAGCTTATATCTGGTTTTATTTTATTTTTATTTATTTTTTTTTATTTATTTATTTATTTATTTATTTATTTTCTTGTTTCACAACCTTTGTTTGTTTATTCACTCATTTTTATGGCCGGCTCAGCCTGCCCCGAGGGCAGGGCTGGTGCAGCATGTGGTGCCGGGGATCGAACCGTGGTTCCTGAGTCCGCCCCAAGCTTTCCCAAGCAGGGGCTTTAGACCACTGAGCCATCCCGCCGGGCCCCTTATTTTATTTTTAATTTTATGTATTTTGTACAAGGTCTCACTATGCAGCCTGGACTCATAGTGATTCCCCTGTTGTGAGCCTTCCTAGGGCTGGGATTACAGGCACACACCACCACTCCTGGACATGGTCACCTGGTTCAGTGCGCCTAAGGGCAAGGCCAGTGTAGCCCGTGGGGCTGGGGATCGAACCTTGGTCCCTGTGCTTGCCAAAGCAGGTGCTTAGTGTGCTGAGCTATCTTGCCAACCCTTCTATCTGGTTTTATTTTTTTTTTTTAAGATTTTATTTATTTATTTATTGTTTCACAACCTTTGCTTGTTTATTCACTCATTTTTATGGCCGGCTCAGCCCGCCCTGAGGGCAGGGCTGGCGCAGCATGTGGTGCCCGGGATCGAACCACGGTCCCTGAAGCCACCCAAACTTTCCCAAGCAGGCGCTTTAGACCACTGAGCCATTCTGCCGGGCCCTCTATCTGGTTTTAAATGTCCTGATGATTCCATGACTTAGCCAGGCATCCTTTGGAAATTGTCACAAAGGTCAGTGAACACTTGGGCAATTGTTTGAGGATTTGTGAAGGTAAAATGATGCCACATTGTCCACACTGAGGACTTCTCAGATAGCAAAGCAGCTGCAGAAATCAAAGTTGCAGTAGCAGGAAATGCTGATCACTTTGCCTTCTTTTCTGTGTTTCCGCAGCTAAAAGGCTAATTTGGTTATTTATCTTCATGGACATCTAGCTAGCCAATACCATGGTGCCCAACCTCTAGTGGAAACTTTTATGCTTCTTTTCCATCATACCATGTAAAGCACCTGCAGTTGGGGTGACATGGTGAAGCACCTGTGGAGAACTACAGCAGCGAATGCAGACAGGGGACGATTAATGACGCAGTTAGACCAGTAAAGTCATGATCCAGTGAATGGCAGGAAGAGCAAACACACCACGGTCGCCTTCTCTTTCAGGCTTAGGCTAACTCAAATATTTTGTTGGAACAGGTTCTTAGTGGGATCCCTAACCATATCCACAGATGAGTTTTTAAAAAGATAGGTTGTATTAACAGCTTGTTTCTCCTCTCTCTAATTTTCTCTCTTTATTCCAAGAAAAGTGCAAGGAAAAGATCACCACTCAATAACCATGTCACCAGTGACAAAGCATAACTACAAATCAGAACCATGTAACTGAAATTGACCCTTACCAAAGGTGGCTGAAGGAGCGATGGCCATTGAGGACTGGAGTGGAAAAAAATGGAAGGTCATATGTCTAGGATTAATATTAAGTTATTCATGAGTTTATCACTTTCTGGACAAAGATCTTAAAAGCAGGCCAGAGGTCAGAATCCTGTTTCATCAAGTAGGTATTGAAAATGGTCAGTCATGGGAGTTTTGTGAACCTTAAATGAAACTCTTGTATTTAGATGAAGGCGAAAAAGCAATATATCTCTTCTAGGGTCATAGCGGATGAAATGACAATGAAAGAATGAAACTTAAGCTCCTGTTGAACCACATAAGAGGATCAGAAACCAGGCAAAACAGAGAAAAAAAAAATGTGTGTCTTCTGGAAATCCTTGAAGTACTTTGTGTGTGTGTGTGTGTGTGTGTGTGTGTGTGTGTGTGTGTGTGTGTGTGTCTGACTCACTGGCATTGCATGTGGTACTGGGGATTGAACCTTGGTCCCTGCGCTTGCCTAAGTTTGCCTAAGCAGGTGCTTTAGACCGCTGTGCTATTTTGCCAGCTTGAACTACTTCTTTTCTGAAGGAAAGAAGTTGCTTGAAAGTATTTGTACCTACTTGAATAAATCCACCAGGATAATGACAACATCTTTGGCCTCTGTCCAGTCAATCTTGAGGGATTCCATCATCTGGGGCGTACCACATATAACAATCACTAGGGCAGAGAAAGCCAGGCAAGGAGAGAAACATGACAGCTCACATATACAATAGGGAGGAGCCAGTTTGCTCAACGTGAACCCAATATGCCCATGTTACTTTTAATAAGATAAATACTAGAGCTGAGCACAGTGACACACACCTGTACTGCCAAGCTACTTGGCAGGCTGAGGCAGGAGGATGGCAATTTCAAGGCCAGCTCAGACCATTTAATAAGACCTCATCTCAATATCATCATCATCACCACCATCATCACCATCATCGTCACTGGAAATGTATTTCAGGAGTAAAATCCTTGCCTAGCATGCTCAAGCTCATGGATTCATTCTCAGTACAAAAAAAAAAAAAAAAAAAAAAAAAAAAAAAAAAAAAAAAAAAAAAAAAAAAAAAAAAAA
>PVJA010017072.1:0-42292 GCA_004027025.1 Myocastor coypus | reverse complement strand
TTTTTTTTTTTTTTTTTTTTTTTTTTTTTTTTTTTTTTTTTTTTTTTTTTGTCTTTTTGAGACAGGGTCTCGCTATGCAGTTGAGGCTGGCCTGGAGCTCACTTTTGTAGCCCAGGCTGGTCTTGAACTTGCACCAATCCTCCTGCCTCAGCCTCCCGAGTGCTGGGATTACAGGCGTGAGCCACCACGCCCGGCAAGTCAGCCATTTTTCTATGGAGTCTTTCATTTGAGGGACTTAACGCTTTTGAGTTCTTCTATGTTGTGCATAGGACAGGTTGGGACTTAATAGGAAATCAGCACTAGCACCTTTTCTTGAAGATATGAAGGGTCTGGGTGCTTAGGTTTCAGTTGGTGACATTGAGAGTGGGACAACAAACATTAAGGGTAACTTCTGTAGTCCAGAGGCTCAGCCTGGATTGATGGTTGACCACCATCTTGGGGCAGTGGCGACTATCACAAAGAAGTTCTCTTTCCTGTAATGGGCACTTGGCAGATAAAGAGAAGCATCTCTTCAAATTTCCTATTGTGTTCTCTTTGAGTGGCTTGGTTTATTTTGTGTTATTTGAGCCTAGCCTTCAGGACCTAAATATGAGAATTCCAGGTAACTGTTAACTGAAGACCCTCCTCTTTGGCAAAGGCACAGCAGTATGTTTACTCAAAGAGAACTCCTCATGCACAACCCTTTCTTCACAAATTTGTATCAGTGAAATTACTCTTCAATCATTTCTTATGGTGAATCAATGAGTTGATTTGAACTATTACCTCTTTGGCTTAACATTTAGCGATTTCAGGTTAAGAGAATGCATTTTTGAGACAGAGCCACATCAAAATCAGTATATTGACTAAAATCACACAGAGGATGCTTCTGATAACTTTTTACAGTCAGCTTGCACTTTAGTTGGCTGGTGTTAGCATCAGAGTTTGGTTAAGGATCTGCATTTTACCAATCAATGTGATTTTATTTTTAAAGACCCTTTGCATTTGAACAGACACATAGCCTCCAAGAACCTAAATTTATAGAACACCTTTGCATTTATTCAAAAAGTAGAATGAAAAAAACTTTCCCTATCATCTTAAAATATACCTTTCCTTTAAAAGCATTTTATAAAATTTTTTGAGCTTTCCTGCATATGTGTTGGTGAAAAGAAGGTCTTTTTTAGATCCTATATGATCATTCTCTGGACACTCTTCAGCTAAGAACATTGAGTCTCATCAACTCCACTTAGGCATAAGTTACAATGCTCTTCTTGTCCTTTCCATGAATATTAGATTTGCCTAACTCAAAGAGACTGCCCTGATTAATGACAAGTGCTCTTTGAACAAGATGTTCTGATGATCTCCCATCCTAAAATTCTGTTAAAAAGGTTACATAAAATCATTATAAGCATCACAGTCTTGTTCTCATGTCCAGACAAAGTGGAAGTTTAAAAAAAAAAGTCCCCAGTTATGTAGGTATTTGTCATCTGTGGAAGGAAATCAAGTCCATTTCCCTCCTGCCCTTTACCAACCCCTCTCACCTCTAAGGATGAAAGGATGAGCAAAGAAATGATAAAATCCAAGATCAGAAAAATCCATTAGCTGAAATACATCTCCATTAATGCTTATGATCAAACGTTTTTGCTGCTCTCCAGGTTTTCCAGCTTTTTGAAATCTAAACTTTTTAAATTAGAATTTCAAAATAGCCTGACTTTGGATAGTGATTGGGAGGCTATGAGACAGCACATGCTTGTTTCCTGTTATGTTTTGGGGACCTGTTACGCGTGGTATTTTCTCTATGTTAATAGCATTAGCTTTACTAGCTTGTGTCTACTACTGTCAGTAGTTATACATTGCTACAGTGACTACTTTTTGTTGCTTTGGGTCTGAAGGTTCCTTTTTTATTTTTATTAGCGCATTTACTTTTATCAGTACATGGTGATTACAGTCATTGTGTGGGGTTGGTATATGCATGGAGCACAGCTCAGTATATTGCACCCAAAATCCTCTCTCCTCTCCCCTCTCCTCTTCTTCCTCACTTGCTTTTCACCAATATTCACCTCTTATAAAATTTTCTTTTCCTCAATGGATTGGAAAAAGTGGGTAACATGTAAATTTAATACCCAAGTTAAACCGAGCAGTCATTGGTACTTCAGATATTCTTGCAGATAGATATTATTTGATAAGAAAGATCTACCTTCTGAAGCAAGAGCCCAAAATAAGACAGCAGCTTCTGCATAAGGAACCTGGGTTGTGGCTGGTTTGGGTTTTCCAAAAGCTGTTGCTTTCTTGACTTACTTGAGAATGCTATTTCCCTTTGTCTGAGAAGAGCCTCTAGCCCAAGGAGGGTGTGATGGATTCCAAAAGAAGGGAAGCAGAAGTGAACAAAGTTTCCTGAGAAAGACAAAATGGAATTTTCATTTTTAATTTCTTCTTACTTATTGAGATCATATAACCAAGGTCAAAAAAGGAAGAGGAATTCAGAACATAGGTGAATGGTAAGAGTAAGAAAAGGGTTCCCCAAAACTAGTTCCCAGAAATTGGGCAAGACCACTGGGGAAAGGGGTAGCAATAGGGTTCCCTACAGAACCCACAGTTCTGATGGGTACTGTGCTTCCCCAAGCAATGATGCAAATGATTAATTTAGCAACATAACCTCCTGTTATTATTCAGTTGTAAGGAGCACATTACCACTCATGAAAGATAAAGTCGCAGCAGTCTTATTTTCGCAATGCTTAGGCAGCGTTCTTCTTTTCCTGCTTTCATTTGAAGGCACTGCAAAAAACCTGCGCTCCTTTTGCAGGGGAAACACCGTGGAAGAAAACAAATTTTGACCAATTATAGACTAAGTTTCAGGAACTGTCAAAAAATTTGTCTTTGAGTTTTTAAGCCTAGTATCATTTTATTTTACAAGCCAGAGTTTAACAACTCTGGAGACTTTCGAAGTATTCCTTAACCATAAATCTGTGACATAAATGGGTAAATTCTTATGCTTATGAATCTAACATGTCATTTCCAATTCTTCTTTTTCACAGAAAGCAAACAGAGTCCAGATAGCTGATTTTTTAGAACACCTTGCACATGTTCAAAGCCAGTAGTTCTGAGGAACAAACCAAAATATTCAGCACTGGACAGCACTCCCCAGAGCAGTTGGCTAGGGTGGGAAGCGTCCTTCCCATCTGGGGATGAAGCAGGTATCTATGTAAGTTTTCTGAAACTAAGAAAAACAAACAATTGTTGTCACTGAAGCAAGGATACAGAGGTCACTAAAACGAATGAAAATTACTAAAACATACATGGTTGTAAAAATAACAACTTCTTTTCTTAAGAAAATACACTGAATATTTATCATTAAACTATCAGAGTGACTTGAGTTAATGTTATCACTTACAGTGCAGTGAACACTTAAAACCTTAATCTAAAATTGCATCTTTAAGTACAAATATACACTGAAATATTTTTTTATTTCCTTGGATGCTTATGGTATCCCAGTTTTACACCTATGAGTATCTTCACATTTTGCCAAATATTACCAAGCAGAACCTCTCAAAAATGTCCCCATTATAAAACTCATCATCTTAGGACACAAGCAATTTACCCCTAGCAAGGCACTTTGGAGTATTTATTGTTTCGACACATGGTTGCCAGGATGAATATAAACCGTTGAGACGCAATTGTGCAATAAAGCATCTATCAATCTACTTCTGTCACAATACACAAGTGGAGAAAATTTATTTATTTTATTTTTTTTTTTTTTTGTCTTTTTTGAGACAGGGTCTCGCTATGCAGTTGAGGCTGGCCTTGAGCTCACTTTTGTAGCCCAGGCTGGTCTCGAACTCGCACCGATCCTCCTGCCTCAGCCTCCCGAGTGCTGGGATTACAGGCGTGCACCACCACGCCCAGCTAAGTGGAGAAAATTTAACAGACCATGATAAACTGAAGCTGCTATTATTATTGCAAGTCCAATTGTGAGATTTCATTAATTCAATGTAAATTTGCCTTATTTTAAATTTTATCTAATAAATCTTATATTTACTTATTGAAGATTTTAAATATGTGAAATGCTTTTGTAAAACACACTGTGAAAAAGACTGTATTCAAACACATCAAGAGTGCATGATAGCAAAGTACATTTATTAGAGTGTAGCCATAGAGAAGTTTATTAAAAACAGCAATTCTATTTTTTTTTTTGCTAACAAGTCCATTATGAGGTCATTTACAAAGTGAGACTAATTTAAGATCATTTATCACATATAAAAAAGATTATTCTGATTCTGAGGTATGGAGATTAGATTAATTCTCAAGTTTGATGCTTCACACTGAGATAGCAAATGGAAAGACCACACAAAGACCCTGGGCTTGCAAGTGGAGTGTGGGCTGTTCTCTAAGTCTCTACTCCTCATGAGAATATCCTGATGACCTCAAAACTGTGCTGAAATGCTCTGAGCTATTGGTAGCATTGTTTAATTTTTTTTTTCTTTTTCTTTTTTTTTTTTTTTTTTTTTTTTTTTTTTTTTTTTTTTTTTTTTTTTTTTTTTTTTTTTTTTTGCGGAACTGGGGTTCAAACTCACGACTTTGTTACTTGCCAGGCAGGCACTTGTGCCACAGAACTATCTCCCCAACCCCCTAAAATAATTTTAAAAGACTTCCAAGAAGTGGTAAATGGAAAATTACGTGCTGTGTTGTTCAACAATGTGACTCTCTGACAAGTGTAAGACAGATGCAAATTTCTTTCTTTGGCTATATAATCAGCTATATTTTCTCTACCAAATATTTGGAAATAGTTGAAATTTTTATAGGATATCTTAGATATCCAATAAAATATCCAATATCATTAAAACACTTGGTCAGGATCTCTTTTTTAATTTTCTTCTTCCCACATACTTTGAAAAAGGACAGCATACATATCTCACAATAGAAACCCTCAGTTGCTGTGAAGTATAATAAAATCTTGCCAATCTATTTTTTTGTTTTTAAAGTTCTTTTTTCCCCTAAAAGAGTGACATGTAGAATGACCAACAAAATAGATGTCTTTTCTTAGATGTTAAATCATTTATAATGAAGGACTTCCTTCGCCCGCATTTGTTAGGAAGCAGCTTTGTCACACCCCTTCCCTCGTTATAGCATTTGTATCATTTGATGCCATTATTTGTTAACTTGATGGAATGCTGCACGCAGGCATATATGTGCTGAGTGTGTAAATGAATATGTATTTGTCATCTTTAATGTATTTGAGTTTGGCTGATGCACCCATAAAAAAGCCTCCAGCATATTTGCATAATTAAGCATAATATTATGATAAACCATTTCAAGGGGAAACGTTGGTCTTACAATCACAATATGTTTATTTTTTAACCTTGTGTGTTCAGAATACATCTGTGAACGAACCAGAAGTATGAAAGGCTGGCTTTCTTTCATGACAAAAAGGTGAAGTGCTATTTTAATTAATGTCATATATCCCCAAAAGTAATTATGTAACACAAACATTAAACAGGACTCATACAATTTCAGGGCAGGTCTGTCTGTTTTGTCCAACTTTCACGTAAGAAAAGAACTCTAGGAAGTGGTGTCAGTTGGAACTGAAGCGGATGACGGCTCACACATTGGGGTGCACGTGGCGGGGGGGTGAATGAATGTGTCTACGTTGCATAATTCGCATCCGGTGTGAAAAGTAGGCTTCGGTGTATATATTTTAATTGTTTCTCTTCTGATGAATGTTTTCCTACAAGGTAAGTGAAGGCTAGTAAACAAGAGAATCACTTGAAAACACATTTTAAATTTTATTATTGATTTTTCAGAAATAAACTTCGAAGTAAGTTCTGAGAATCATACTACAGTTTTAAATTAACAAAATAGAAATAAAATCATATCAAGCGCTCATTATTTCGATAAATAAAAAAAAATTATGAACCGAATGGAAAATAATTTAACTTATAAAGAACTGTACCTTGCCCAAGGCTCTGAGGTCAGTACTGTAGTTACTAGTGCCATCGTGTGGCTGATGCCGGTATCGACAAAGTGTTTCCTAAAACGTGGTTAAATCACTGTGAGCAAAATTAAGACTTAAAATACATGTTGTCTGAATTAACTTTTAAATAAAGAATTTTCCCTGTGCTATAACTAATTATTTGTCCCTCAAATTCTAGACTTCCTATAGATTATTGTGTGTAGACACGGGAGGGCTCAGAATACTGAGTGGCCGAAAAGACAGAATATTTTACTACGGCGCTTCTTTCCATTTTATCTTTTTCTAGTTAGTTAATTCTTTTGCTAGCACATGTTTGAACTATATAATGAATACACTGATCCTAGGAGTTGATACAGATCCGATGGTACATTGATTCTTTTTTTCCACAAAGAATATATTTCATTAGGATTATAACAAATATGAAATTCAACTTAGAACGGACACTTTTCAAAGGAGTGTAGACCCTTTCCCAAGACCATTATATGCTTTTCTGATTTCTCATTAGCATTTTAAAATTTTCTTTCATCAGCTCAGTGGAGTAACAATAATTTTTAAGTCCTTCCTCCTTTCCAGTTTATTTTCAGGATCTATTTAAAGACAGTGGTCACCAATTCTCAAAGCTAACAATGACAAATACCACAGCGTCATCTTTGTTCATGCTTGGGTCTTCATCCACACTTGTGAGCTCACCACCCAAGCTCAAGCTAGATCGTTATCAGTAACTCTCACTTACTTATTCTACTTCTGGCTATTTTTATCTTCAAGGTAAACACTATGAATTTCTAGTTGTTAGTGTTCTGTCACCGTGACAAAATATCTAAGGTGGCCAATTTAAAAAGAGCGCATTGATCCTTTCCAATTGTAAAAGTCTGATAAATTTAATTATTCGACTGTGTGAGGAACTGTTCTCTTCGAAAGAAGCTACAGTTCTCTATTCACTGACCCACAGTTTTACTTGAAAATGTTACCACTGTTAAATTCAAAAGTTAAGTCTGTATCCCTCGTTTTGCTTAAATTATTTGCTGTTGTGGTTTTGCTTTTGTTTAGTTTGTTGTTCTGGGGTTGGAGCCCAGCACTGCGTGCGAAGCAATCACTGTATCATTGGGACACAGCTCTACTTTCATTTGTCAATAATATTGTAGGCAACTATTATTATGCTGGAGGGCACAAAATACCCAAAGTTAAGAAATGTTTTGTCAAAATTCTCTTTTGATTTTTAATAGAAAAAAATATATATTTATTTATTTTTAAAACTGTCCCTGTAATTTCTCAAAGGAAAGCTCTGGGATTTTCTGTTGCTGTTCTGTTTTTGTGACACTAGGCATGAACCCTAAGAGTGCTCTAGCACAGGGTGGTAAATCCCAGCCATTCTGATCTTCTATTTTGAGACAAGGTCTTGCCAAGTTGCCCAAGGTGGTCCTCATGCCGTAGCTTCCTGAATACCTGTGCTGGGCAGCAAGGCTGTTTACTGTGGTGACTTTCACCTCAGCGGTGACATGCTCCTGTGGTTGGTACAGGAAGAGGAGGAGAAGACATCAGTGTAGCTCTGTCCTGCTGGAGCAAAGGCAAGTGACCTGGGCAGGCCTTCCCAGGAGGGTGTAGCAAATGCTTGCTGAGCCTGCCTCCTTACTGAAGCAGCAGGAGGGATCCTTCAGTGCTCATTCCCCTATGGGGTCCCACCTCTGCACCTTCCCCTGCTGTCTGTGGCTCCTGCCTGGATTCCACCTTACATTATATTGCATAATACAGAGCCGTCTGGGGACTTTCCTCTCCCCATCTGGGAAGGAATTCTAAACTCTAACCTATCACCACCTGAGATATCAATTTGTGACTTTGGCTAAGGTTTAGTGAAATCAAGTTCCCAAGAGAAACTCCCTATTGTGCTTTGCGATACTAAATGAAAAAGCTCTCTTTCTCTTACTGTTTTTCTCTTGCTCTTTAAAATTCAGACTGCTAAGCTCAATGGGATGGGGAAGCATTGATAACATTGATATAGGTAAATGTCACTGTTCTTAGAGGAAAATGGAAATGGTAGGTACTAGTATAGATGAAAATGTGATAGTTAGTTAGGTCTCAGTATCAAAGTCACAGGAAATGCGATCTTCGTTTGACAATGAGCACATCCCAAAGAAACCACAGGGATAAATAAAGTCCTTTGCCTGGGCTAAGACAACAGGGAATCTGGGAAACGAGCCTGTACCACCGAGTGGCTATTTTTGGAGAGAGTCAAGACCTGCCGTTGCCTGTCATCGAGAAAGATGCCCCACTGCGATAGCCAGCTATTGAACTGGTGGCATTGGCAATTGATGAGGTGATGTTATCACCCTCTAAGTGCAGGTCACAGGAGGAAAAAAGGGTGCTCTTGAGGGTAATGAGATACAAGCAGCAGCAGCACACTGCTGTTGCCCAGAACTAAATTAAACCCAGCAACGAAAAAAAAGAAAAAAAAAAAAACCCTAGGAATATTTTTCCCTCCTACACTTGGGGCCAGTCTTGGGACTAATTAGCTAAATTCAGCTGAAATCCCCTTTTTCCTCAGTAGGTTTTACTTAATTACTTCATGTGTTTCCTCATCCAGGTGTAACATGACAATGTAAGTTAAAACGAGTCCCAAAGCTACTTCGTGAAATATATTCCCAAGTTTCCCTCATGCGCACGGCACAAAGGATCAGAATGGGAGGAAATTTCTCACCAAAGAGCTGCTCAAAAATTAGCAAATTGCCGCTGAACTTAAGAGGGTAATTTTCACCCTTCTGAAACTTTCAATTATAGACCATAAAGGTCTCATATCTTTTTTATTAAATTATCTTGGTCAAGCACTCCAGCTTGGCAGCTTATAAAGTATCTAACTCGGTGCAAAAGTATGAAAGGTTCCATATGTGTTTCGGTTGCTGAAAAGACCAGCAAATTTTGATCCACACTTTTTCCACCTAAACTCTGTTGGCCTCTACTTTTCCAGCAAAGTATGACATGGTGGCACTGAGCGTGACTGTCACTGTGAGGGTGGGTTGTGTCAGACATGGGCAAGGGGTCCATCAGCCACTTGTGCTTGTCACTCATGCAAAGGGGTCTGCCCGTTCGTGTTGGCTCCGCTGCATGCATGACCTCATAGCTAGGATTCACTCTCTACAAATCCTGGCATCACGCCTCCATTGCTGAGGTGACTGTGACAAAGTCCGACCAAAGACTAAGCTTCTGTTGTCAGAAAAACTGGGCCTAAAGCTGCAAACAGAGTTGGGGTTCAGTGGGGATGCACTCTTTGGCTGTGACACTGGCGACATGAAATCGAATTCAGTTATCCCTGGCTTCCTAGTGATTTGCACTACTTCAAAACTTCCCATGGACAAAGCACTTGGCTAAAAACCTCCGAGTTACAGTCTGATTTTCCGATTCTTTTGGGTTGCTTTTCAGAGCAAGTGCCAACTGCCAGATTGTTTCCATGATTTAAAGAACCTCACTCAAGCAAGGTCGTGGGGAGGGAGGTGAGCAGGGAAGACAGGGGGATTTCTGTCCTCAGGTGCCCTCGAAGCACGTTCTGAAACCTCTGCGGTGCACATTGAAAGAGAAAGCAGCGGTGTCTCTGGAGACTGTGTTGGCTGGACAGTGTATCAAAGCTGCGAGGGGAAATAAGGTCTGTGGTCAGGATAGAGTTTCAGTAAAGCTAGAGGCACCCTCTCAGAAAGTGTGGGAGGCCAGGCCATTATCTGAGCAGTGTTTTAAAGCCACAGAGGAGACATTATGATGCCCGCACCACCCTGGCAAGATGAAGGCGATGTCACTTCTAGGCTTCCACAGCTTTGATTGCTCGCTCGCCATCATTGCTTTCCTGATCGTCTGGCAGACTCACTACAAAGCCCTCACCCCCTCCAAAACAGAGCAAAGACAGATCTGATTCATCCATATGCTTCCCTGCTATCCAATCAGCAAACAATGAATTAGCTGCAGGATCCTCTGTAAACAGGGCATCCACCAACCCATAGTGTCATCCTCATTAGAGGGTAAGTTTATGAGACAAAAGCTATCCATACCAGCATTCTGGTATATTATATCATATTAGCACTTGAAACTGTTTTCTTTCCGTGTTTGTCTTCAAATTATCTTCTTTTAGCCCATAGACAGTTCTCTTTAAGACCACTGTCTGTCTTTATTTACATATGCTACTCACAGTAATTGCATGAAGACGTGGCACTAGAGAGCTCCAAAATGGGAATGAAGAAAGGAAAGCACAGAGTCTGGAAAGAACGTGCCTGCGTGTGTGTCTTTGAACATTCAGCATCCCCCATGTTATAGGGCAATCAGGGGACTTAAGCCCAATAAGTCCTGCAGAATTGAAAGTGGGGAAAAGATCGGCCTCACTGCATCTCCTGTGATAGATAGGCATATTTACCACATAAACTCATAGCCTGAAAACACCACAGGAGAGCCTGGTGCTAGCCCCCCAGTTGAGATGATGGGGCATCGATACTATGATTTTGATGTTGATGAGGAAGAAGAAATCTTGAAATTCTAGTGATTTCTGGAATCATAAAAAAAGAGAAAGGATGGAGAGGAATACCTAGGAAAGAGCACCACTTAACATGATGGGCCTCCTTCTCATTACCTGGGCCAATCCTACTGCTCTTACATAAGCCTGGAGCTTGGTCCTGGCCAGAGGCAGAGAAGCATTCGCTCAGGAGGAACACAAGGAAAAACCTCCTGAAAAGTCAAATCACTCTCAGTGCAGAGCTATCCCTTAAAAAGCTGACTGAACCATGTCCAAGATGAGTAAAGATGACTCAGTTGGCCACACTGCCCTCCGTAGGCTCTATGTGCTTCTCTGAATGACAAGTACACAACCACAATTGTGTGCCTTGATCTGAAAGAATCACCTCATTTATTCTCTATGATCACCCCATACACAGGCAAAATCCTCTTGCTTCACAAACAAGGAAACGGAGTCTGAGCCTCGGGGGTGACTCAAGAGTTGCACAGAGAAAATGTCCACATAGCAGGCCGACTAGGACTAGAGAGAACCTGTGTGTCTGGGGCCACTCAGCCTTTCCCTTTTCCTTCAGGCTGTTTCATTGCTGTGAATGAGGGGTGCCACTCTCCTCACCAGAGAAACTGAAAAACTCTCCAAGAGTTTACCAAATTGTACATTAAAGGATGAAGCCAGAAGGATTTGAATCTGTGTGCTTATGAGCCAAGCCTGGAATGTTATGGATTGCCTGAAAACTTTTCCTAGCAATACAGGTTGTGCTGCCCCCACCTCAGAATCTGAAACCTGGAATGTCTGAAAATCAAATGCTTGACGAATGCCATCATGACGTCACTAGTGGAAAACTCCACGTGGACCTCATGAGATGCGTCACAGCCAGGATGCAGGCACACTAAAACTGCTGCATAAAATTACCTTCTGGCTACACCTACAAGCTGCATGGGAAACAAATGAAGTTTGTGTTTGAATCTGGGATCCCAAGCACAGTATATCTTATCATATTGATCCAGATTTCCCAAAATTCAAAGAATCTGAAATCTAAAATATTTCTGAGTCCCGAGAATTTTCAGACAATGGATACTCAACCTGCAGCGACTTTCATTTACAAATATAACCTCTGAAACATGGTACCTGCCTGGATATTCACGTAGACTGTGTATAGGCTGTTTCTAAAGGACCAGTTGTTCAAGACTTGATTACCACAGCTCGTGACACAGTTGGCAGAGGGTAGTTGTGATCTCCTTTGCATAAGTTAGAAATTTGCCTCTTAAAATCTTGCATAACTTAAACATCAGAAAGGAACAGCTTTGCTAAAGGTGTATAGGGAATATTATACTCCTCTACTACAGAATTTTGTGAGGATCAAGTAAGATAATAAATATGAAACCACTTTGTAAATCAAAAAGCCCTGTGAAATGTAACCTAGCATGGTTGCTATTATCAAACAAGATTTTTCTGCCTCCATTCTTAATAATATAATGGTCTTCCTCAAGGCACCTAAAAGCCCAACCAAAAGAGTGTGTTTCCAGAGTAACGAAATGTAAAGGTAATTGAGGATGTTCAATAAATATTAAACAGCCTCGCTATTTGTGGGAGGCTTTGAGTACGTGATTAAGTTGCAGGTGATAGTAAAGAAAGCCAGCATGATCTTTAATTATGAACTACTTGTTAGATTTGATTCCAGTAAAATGCAATTACCTTGGGGCTTCTGGCTGTAATTCACAAGAGGTGATGTTCTCAACATGAAACGTTTTGCGGACACATGTTAGGCTCCATTGTTTGGGACCATCTCCATGGGTCCTGGCTCTTGTCTGGAACAGCTAATCACCATTAACTTGGCGAGCCTTGCAGGAATCCCCAGTTGTGTGCCTGCCATTCTGTGGCCTGCCTTGAAGTATCTAAACATCACAGAAGTGCGGGTGAGGGCAATGGTAGCAGACCATAGTATTAGCTCGGCTCAGGGAGAAAGGGACTTGAAGGGAATTCAAGATTTCAGAGTGGACAAAAGAGAGCTCAGTAGGAGGGAGAAACTGGAATTGTCCTTGTCCATGTTATCATGATTATAATACAAACATTTTTTTTTTTTAAATGAGCAAAGAAACCTCTGGATTTCATTTGGGAAAATGATGCTTCCATCTGTGTAGCTTTATTTTAAATTGAAATTTTTTAATCAGTGTGTAGTTTTGTAACCTTCCTGTGGAAGCAATTGGTGAGCTAAGAAAATGTCATTTTGAAGACCTTTTTTGGTTGCATGCTGGGAGGGTTCCAAAAGCCTTTTGTTAAGAACATTGTTGTGTAATAATAATAGCTAACACTTAACTAGTGTGTCCTATGTGCCTTGCTAGCAAGGGCCACATCATACATGTTGGCTCAGTCCTCACAATGAAACTGTAAGAAAATCGGGGTGTTCATGCTTTGTAGTTTCTCTATGATCACATCAGAGCTCATAAGAAGAAGGGGCAGCTTTTGCATCCAGGCAATCTGCAGCCAGCATCACCGCTCTTGCTGTACCACACCTCTCTGCCTCCAAGGCTAATGGTGTAAGGGTTTCCGGCCTATGCGGGTTATGAGCAATGCCATGCATGTGTGTGTCTATACATTCCACCTAACTGCAATGTTAGTGACGAAAACATTTACCTAGTGAAAACTTCACTGCATATCTTCTCATGCACTAAAGCAACGGAGTTTTGCTTGTTTCCTTCTTTCTGTGTTCTTCGGTTTCTTTCTGTATGATTAGATCTACAAATTGGGTTTAGTTTCTTCACTCATATCAAAATGGTTTTGTAGTGGAGTTCCTTTTAAAAGTGAACCTGGTATCTTTTCTTTATCTTTTAAATTATTACTACCTTAAATTATAGTCAAGGGCTTACATGTCAGGTGGTCATTAATCTACTTTTAGGAACCTACTTGGTTTCATTTGCTTTGCCTCACTTTCAATTTGTTCTGGGTAGCAGTATCAGTCATCAAAAGATGTGATGTTTCAATGACTAATATTAATCAGTAGGAACAGCCGTGTGTGCATTGCTATTTTTTTAAAAAAAAATGTGTACTGCGAGTATTTAGTTGTGAGGAAATTTGTTACATGGAGTTCAAAACCAAGAGTAAAATGTTTCTTCAGATCAAGTTCTTAGAGGGGGAATCTGATCTGGGTATAAAGTTAAGTCAGGCAGAAACAGAAACCAAATAATACTGGGTTTGCCCCAACTCTCCTACTTCCCAGTCATTTACCTCTCAAATCCTTGTCCAATCCTATCCAATACAGGTAACAACACTATAGATTTGCTGTGAGAACTGAGTGAAAATCTGAATAAAGTGCAGGGTGATTAATTAATTGTAATACCAAGAAATGACTCTTTCTGTGAATGTTAGCATTTTAAGCAAAAGGGACATTATAACCATCATGAAGGATGGCTCTGGCTCCTTGTGCTTCAACCCAAAATATTTTAAAGAACAATGTTTGACCCTCAAATACTATCAGACACAGACAGATAAGATAGTAATCCCTACCTACCCTTCCACCATACCGCTGAGCAAGTTGAAAGCCTGAGGAAGTAAGAGGCTTGCTTACGATTATATACCCAGCAAGTAATAAAGATAAAATTGGAACTAAACACTCTACTCCCTGAGATATTTTCCATTATACTTGTGGCTTTTCTCTTATTTAAATCTTAGGCCAGTAGAGGTCAGCCTAAAGCAATCCTCTTTCTAAATAGTCTTGTTTCTAGTCACCTTCAAGAGCCTAGAAAAAATGGAGGTTCTAGCAAGGCAAAGAAGTACAGGCCATTCCTGGTCAACGCGGTTCCTGTGAGAAAGAAAGCAACAATCATTTAGAAACAGCCTGACGAACATGGAGATCAGACTTATTTTCAGAGAACCTCCTCATCCCACTAATTCAGTAAAG
This sequence comes from Myocastor coypus, assembly GCA_004027025.1. Classification (NCBI taxonomy): domain Eukaryota; kingdom Metazoa; phylum Chordata; class Mammalia; order Rodentia; family Myocastoridae; genus Myocastor; species Myocastor coypus. The sequence continues at coordinate 27,970 of PVJA010017072.1, read as the reverse complement.
CGTATTTAAGTCCCCAGCATGAAGGATCTTTGGAATCCTGTTATGACATCCAGGGGATACAAGTGTTTGCCAGAAGAATTATTTAAAGTATGTCTGAAAATGATGTGCAAAAATATTTTATTGTTAATTTTAAAAGTTTGCATCAATTAGTGGATTCTTTCACGTAGAGCATCAGTACCATATTCCATGCACTTGGTTAAGAAGGCAACAGGCCTCTGTCTTCTGCACTATTTTCCTGCCAAGTCTATGCTGCTTATATCATCACTGGGATGCTATCATTTCTGTTGATGCTGCCTGGCTCATCAGCACGAGTTCTGATTGTCCACCAGGTCCTCTGCTTGCTGATGTGTTTTGACACATCCCTACCCATTCTCTTCTCCTGCCCTGCCTGCTGGGGACAAACAATCAGCAGTTGCCTCCATGTGAAGAAAGAAAGAGCACTCACTGATCTTGATTTTGTTTATTTATTTATTTATTTATTTATTTATTTATTTATTTTGTTTTATTTTTATTTGTTTGGTGGTACTGGGGATTGAACTTAGGACCTTGTGCTTGCCAGGCAAGCATTTATTCTGCTGAGCTATCTCCCCAGCCCTGATTTTTTTTTTTTGAGTGAGCAACAGATGTTGATTTTTAGCTAATATAAATAGCATATCTGCATTCTTTTATTAGTATACTGAGTACATAATGATCACATATACATTAGGGAACTGGTACATGTACATGATACATCTTAATTCATTTTTGTTCGCTATCCCTTTCATCCTTTGCTGCTCCATAACAGCCCTGATCTTGATTTTAACAGTGGCACCAGATTGGTACTTCTCCCCCAAAAATAGTTTATGTATTGAATTTGTCATATACACATGGATATGTGTAACTGACCATCAATTCCTAGCATTTTGTGATTTTCTAATATCTACTGCCATATTTCCTCATCCAGATTAATACATAGTTGCAAATTATAAACAGTTTACCTTTAGTCCATAATGTTTTAGTCTTTCAGGAGGATATGGTAGTACTTTTATTTTTAGTTAATTATTCTTTTACTTGGACAAATTTACTGGATGCCACATAACAATTCAATATACCTAATGAATGAATCAGTATGTTTAACATTTCCAGTTCCTTAAACGTTTAATTTTTTACCAAATATTTTAGCATTTAAAAAAGAATTCCCATTTTAAAGGTCTCTCAGCAAGTCAAACATATGAGCATTGAGTTAAAATAGAAACGGCCAGCCAGATGGCTCAGCAGACTAAAGCACCTGCTTAGGCAGAAGCAGGGGCTTAGACCTCAATCTCCAGCCCGCCATACCAGCCCTGCCCCCAGAGCCCACTAAGACAGCAGATGAGCCTGGGTATGGTAGCACATGCCTGTAATCCCAGTGCTTGGGAGGCTGAAAACAAGAGGATCACTTTGGATCCTATCTGTGTAGTGAGACCCTGTAGACAAGAGGTTCTCAACCTGTGGGTCGTGACCCTGGTGGAGGTCGAATGACCAAAGCACAGGGGTCGCCTAAAGCTATTGGAAAATGTTATTTATTTGGAATTTCAGTTTTGAAGTAGCCACCAAAATTCTGTTTTGGTTTGGGATCACCGCAACATGAGGAACTGTATTGCGAGGTCACGGGATTAGAAAGGTTGAGAACCACTGCTGTAGACCTTGTACTAAATATGTAAAAAAAAGTAGGTAGATATTAAATGCTAGGAAAACCACAGCAACTGTATTATTTAACTATTTATTTGTGGCATAATAATGTTTAACACATTGCAGATTGTGCCTTCACTTTTAACTTGTTCCCTTCTTTTGTTTTCTGCTTTATTTACTGGCAGCATCTTTAGACATTTTTTTTTCTTTAAACATTTTAAATAGGCTGAATTCCCAGTCTTCTCCTGCCCTGAGTACCAGGGGGACCACAATGAATCCTGAGCTGTGGCTCCCTCCTTTTCTCACAAGCTGTTGTTTTGCTTTGCTTTGCTCTGCTCTGCTCTGCTCTGCTCTGCTTTTATGGCACCCAGGGTCTTTCACTGAGCTACATCTCTGATCCTTTTTATTCTGTATTTTGAGATAGGGTCTCTCTAAGCCATTAGATTGTCCATTCTTGGCTTTGCTTAGAGATTCTGCTGCCACAGCCTCCTAGAGTACTGAGATACCAGCATCCTGAGTGCATGAACCACCATACTCCAGATTCTTGAGGTTTTATTAAAAGCTGTAACATTTAATGCACATGAATTGGGTTGGTACAAGTATAAAATATTAATGGTAAGTAATGCTTCTAGATAAGAAGCCTTATGTGCTTAAAAATGGAAACTGCAAGGCTGAATTGGAGAAGCGTTCTTGTTGACTTTCTTTCTATAATGTCAAAGTGCTCACAATTGTCAGGAGTAATCCATAAATCTTGAACTTCAAGAAATTGGAAATACAGGGTTTGATTTTCATTCGTAACCATCAACTGTGACTCTCTTCTGTCAAGGGACAAAGTTTCCTTTGGAAATCTTTATTTGGCCACAGAACATTGAGACTGAGAGATTAGAACAGCTCTAGAAACTCTTGCAATCCATTTTCCACAACTGTAACAAAATATCTGAGATAATTAACTTATCAAAGGAGATTGTTTTTGGCTCATAGTTTTAGAGATTTTCAAACCAAGCTAAGGCTGGCCCTCTGCTTTGCATCTCTGATAGAGATGCTGATGGTGGGGTGGGAATTGTATGGGGTCCGCACTGCTCATCCCATGGCCAGAAAGCAAAAGAGAAAAGAGAAAGGGACCAGGGCCCACTGATTCCTTGTGAGAATACAGTGACTTCAGCATCTCCCACAAGGCCGTATCTCCCAGATGTTGCACAGCTTCCCAGGAGTGCCACGAGGAAGATCAAACATACAAACTATGGGCCTCTGGAGAACACTCAAGGTCCATACTGTAGCAAAAGCTTTTCCTTATGGAGTAAGATTTATAAACAGCGCAGATGCAGTATGTCTGAACAAGACTCTGACTGGAGGGCATCATCGACTGGTTTAAGACAATCTCCCCATGACACACAAGGCTCAAAATAGGCATGAAATACACTGGAATGCTTTCTTCTGGCAATGTCTGGGCTTATTGTTACCTCTTGCCAAGGTTAGCATGGCTATTCAAGAAAAGACATTGATCCACTTGCTCTTCCTTTAACTGGGATCTGGGATCATATTTCCAATAATTTTTGTCCAGCAAAAACAGTGCAAACCCAAAAAATGTCACTTCTTATGTCTTTTATGTCATCACAATTCCTCTCAGAGAATTTTATTATTTGTTACATAATATACTATTTTTCTGAATGAAAAAAAAAGAAATAAAGCCCAGCAGCATGTATTCAAGAGCCAAAGAGGCAGCTAGGCCTATTTTTTCAAAGCATCCATTCCAAACAGTTCACAGAAATTATCCCAGTGTATTGGCAAGAACCCCATCTGCCAATGTTACACTCTTAGCTGGAAGAAATAATTGAAATAAGTCATGCCTTGGTTACTTTCTGTAGAATTGAATTCCTGTACCAACAAAAATATCAAGAGGAAAAATTTCTCTCAGAAGTCTACAAATAAGTAATGGAAACTCAGCTCTTTTAAAACCAAATCGTCCATGGACTCCACAGATGGTGGAGGGAAAATTTGCTACATCAGGCTGTGGGGAAGACCCAGGAGTTCATATGAGGAGGCCAAGGGCTCCCTCAGTGCCCATTCTGAGTCCTCAGAGACCCTAGTAACTCAGAAAAATAATCACTTTTTGTAACTGTGGTCCCTGATATAAAAAAAGCACACTTAATAACTTCTCTCATCTCTCAAAAAAAAGGCACCAGAACCTTAAAAATCCTCCCCAATATCTTCTTAAAGATCCTAAATATGATAGGAAAGGCTCCATGCAATTCCAGGCACCAAAGATGCGTCCAAGGCATGGCGGTACGAAACAGTACCTACCAAATCTACTCCTTCTTGAGCTACAAACAAATATTCTCTATGATCTCCTCTCTTAATCAGCTGAGATTGGTTTCAGGAGGGAGATGAAGAGATCATTTGCTAAGGAAACCAGGTTTGTTTTGCTTTCCATATTTTATGCCAGGAGCTTAAGACCAAGGGAAGGCTTCCATTAGCAAGAGGGTTTTGCCAAAAATGGACTGATGGTCTTCACAGGCTCACTACAGTGACAGGAACTAGCTCCAAATGCTCCAGAGGGAAAAGTGTGCAGACACCAAGCCAAAATGCCAAGAAGCAAGAGAACTGAACCATAAGATATGATCCTAAATCTCCTTGTCCAGTACCGCCAGCTTCCGTATTAAGTGTCAAGAATCTGTATCTACAATCCCTGGACTCTCGTCTCATAAACCTGCAATGAAACCCTTGTATAAAGGATGAGCCTCCCCCGGAGTTAAATGTGATTGGATATTGAACTCAGGACCACCAGCAGGCCTCAGAGGATGAGGCCTTCTTCTGTTGGACTGATTATTTATTCTATGGCATTATTTCTCTAGAACTTTAAAAATACAAAGGCACCTGATATGCACTTTATAGGTGTATATATTATCATTTTACATTTTTTTAAAACAGCTTTGTTACATCAGTTCTTAAAAGCTATATTCATGAAGTGTACTAAAGAATTCAAAGAAAAATCTGATTCTGTGAGTTTGTGGTAGCAATATAAATATATAAATAGCCCAGCATCTATTTTGTACCCTATTTGTATTAGTTACTCTTCCGTCATTGCTGGGACCAATACTCAATGCTCAAGCTTAGGGAAGGAAAGCTTTGCTTAGCTCATGGTTACTGGAGGTTTCATAGTTTAAAGTCTGAATTACGTAGCAAGACCTCGAGATACTGCCGTCCCACACACTACAGGGTCTGAAACAGGATGTGTCCAGGATGATCTGCCCCATACCTTCAAGAGAGGCCACCAGGCCTGGAGGTGGGGTCAGGTTAACGATTCACACCTCTCTGACCCCGCCCCTCAAGCCGTGCACTTGACAGCCCCATGATTTACATGAGGCTTGGGGCGGAGCAACTAGATGCAAACCGTAACACCATTTGTATTTCTTCTTGAACCTAGCTGCATCAATCAAATATTGCAGTTTATCAGAAGGATTAACATCTCAAATAGCATTATGTTTTAGGTGGGATGAGAAAAATATAGGGGCTGGAGAGATAGCTCCATGGCACAAGTGCCTGCCTGGCAAGTGCAAGGGCATGAGTTCAAACCCCAGCTCCACAATATATATGCAAGTTATAACAACACTTAAGCAATCATATTAGTAAGACCCCAGTTTAGGTTACGATGATGAGCCAGTTAGCCATTCTTGGTCAATTTACTTTCTATTTGTCCCTTATATCAATTTTTACCCAGCCTCTGATATGGATACAAAACTTCTACCAAGGGGAGTGGAATGAACCATTAGGCATTTGCACCAGCATTAGGAAAGGGAAATATAGCCCTTATCCTAGGGCTGGCAGATAAGGAGTGCCAGCCTCCCCGAACAACTCGAGCAAATTATCATGTTAAGAAAGTCCTGAGAACGTTACAAATTGGCTGGCTGCATGTTGAGTAAATCCCACGACATTGTTTGGTCTCTGCAGTGCTTCAAAACCTAGTTCACTACTTACTGAAATTAAAAGATTGGAAAATATCATTCAAAACACTAGGGTTGCTTTTGCTTAGCAATAATCAGGTGGATCTGAGCAGCTCTGCTCCTCCAGGCAGCGCATGTGCCACTGGTGCGCCCCAGTCCCTACCACAGCCCGCTGTGTGCTAAGCTCATCTCCCTGCAACCATATGCCAGGCCCACCTCGTAGCTGCATCAGCATACCTGCATGTGATGCTCCTTGCTGCTGAAGTCGGTGATGAGACCTGAGCCCTTTGCAGAAGAAGAGAAAATCCACTGATTTGGCAGGGCTCAAAACTTGTTTCAAATAAATGATAGAAAAGATGAAGACTGCTACATGTTCAAGAGAAAACATGCACAAATGACAAGGTAAAGAATGTATACTCACTCCCTCTACCCACTCCCTCTCTCTAAAAGCTCCCCAAGCTTACCGCTTCTAGTACTGCCACAAACCCCACTTTCCTATCTAGGGAATACTGGTATGTTTCTCTTACAAACTTATTGCCTCAATAAATGATTAGGAAATCCTTCATAGATAGTTACTTCCACATATCCGTTCAGGCAATTCCCAAGGCTCTACACACCTGGGCACCTTCTCCAAGCTTCCAACCAACTTCCAGCACACAACCACGAGGATCCTTCTGCCTGTCTCTTTATGGCATTGTTTATGTTTCCAAGTCTGTTTTATTTGAATTATTCACTTCATAGGTAATCACCTAATGACTGAATAACTGTTTTACTAAGGGAGTATTTTCAATGAACTAGACATCCAAAAGGTGATGCTCGGTTAGGACAGTAGAAAGGCAATTCAGACTACAACCACCCCCAGGCTTTCTTCAAACCACAGGGCAGTGTGAGGAAGCACACCACTGAGGTCCAGTCCTGAAGGGGTAAATACTCCATCGCACTAACATTCTCCACTTGTTCTCATGGCGGGGGGGCTAGCTGAATCCAAACAAACACACTCAGTGCCAATTTGGGTGGGCACTCTCCAAGTTAGGTTCTGCCCTGCCTAAGGTGGAATTCGGCATTTGCCCAGATAGAAAATAAATTTACCAGGAAATGGGCCAAATACCTTGATGGCGTAGCTCAAGTTTATGCAACTGTCTTTGTGTAGCGCTGATGACGTTGAGGAGGTTCTGGATTACACTGTTCCCCTGTGTGCCGCTGTGGATGGCCAGCCCAGAGCTTTGGGCTCCACGGAGTGAGGATTTAATAACATTAGTATCATTAACTGGAGTAGCACTGATGAGCTCAGTACCATAAGTCATGCAGAATTTTTCTCCATATTCTGTGCAACCATAGCAGTCAAATGGATTAGTGGGTTCTATATAAAAATACTGCTGTTTCCTTCCAGCAGCACTTGTAGATAATAATCTGGAGTGTGGGGGTCAAGGTTTGTCTGGCTACATATCCTCATATCTACAACCTCTCTATGACTCGGTTTCCCTATGCAAAACAGGTATTGAAATAATATAACCATGCATGTCTTTGTTGTCATGATTACATGAAATAATAAATGGAACAGACTTACTATAGTGACAGAAAGCACTTACGTGCATGTTAGTTCTTCTAACTCTCCAGAAAGCCTGGTGTTCTTGGCTACAAAGAACAGTCTAGGGCTTTCCTCGAGCCGAGAGCTGCATTAGAAAGGATTTCTATTGATTCTTAGAGGTGGGAGTCTAGTGTTTTTCCTATCCATTCAGTATCACAGAGCACAGATAGCCATTAAGAAAACGTTCAGCCAGGCTTCCGCTTAGTGTCGTAATGGCATTGTTCATGGCCAGTGGAGACGCATGGTCTGCAACCATTTCGGTTGCCTGTTAGTGCCGGCTGTCACAGAGCCTCAGAGCCATGGATCCCTGGGCAGCAGGGAGGCTGAGCAGTAGACTAGGTCTGGAGGCTGCCTTCAGAGAGCATCACAGGGTATGTTAACGAAAGGTTCTGGCTCTGGGACTGGCTATCAATGAACGGAAAGATGGGCTTTTGCTGTGGAACGGGTTAAAAATGATAAGACACTGCTGGTTCTGATGATGTGAGTCTCCATTACCTTCTCAATCCCAGCCTGAAATCAGTGGTGCAATGAGAAACCCTCAGGACGGCCTGAGACTTGATAATCTTACCTTCTATAAACAAATGTGACTATTGTTTAAAGGCAGGTACTTTACTGAGCACAGCAGTAACATTTATCACTCGTAGACCTACCAGTCAACAGATTTTGAAAGTATAGTTTAATGTAAGCATGAAAATGTGCTCACCCGAAAGCAAGTCCTTTTATTCCAAAATTTAGAAACCATTCTTGCCCGTGTGAAGTGTGCAAGAGAACAGCTGACGCGCGCAGTTACCTTTTCCCCATCCTACTGTTAGACTGAAAAGAGTAGCTTTGCTGGTCCTAGGCTGCCAACTAACCCCTTCTCTCTCTCTTATAAAGAGCTGTGTACATGGTTACATTCAGTTCTCACCTTATATATGTTCATGAGTGTTTTGAATATTTAAAAATAATCTACACAACACTCTTCTTCACAGAGGATATTAAAGCATAAGTTACCCATAAATTTACCCAAGTGTTAATGGCCCGCAGATGCCGATGGCATATGAGACTTGATAGCTAACATAACTTATATGCAGAGAAATATATTTCACTTATTTGCATTTGCTTTATTGTTTCAGGCAAAATGAAACTGTATGGGAATCAGTGTGTGTGTGTGTGTGTGTGTGTGTGTGTGCACGCGCGCTTCTGGGTTCTCAGAGTATTTTACTTCTGAAATTTTTATTCCTGCCCCTGCATTGTGCCCCACCACATTGGCAAAGCTGGAATATGTTCCCTGAATCTGGAGAAGGTTATCTGTGTCTTGTCACCTACTTGAACTTAGAGTAGAAAAGGGACTATAAGAACGATAGCAATAATGTGTGATAATCTCTCAGAAAACTGGTTAGATAAAACAAAAAATTTAACTGGCTTAATCATAAGATGAACAGCAGTGCCCTAGCCTGTCTGTATCACTTCAGATCTAGTTGTTTGTAGATGCAAAACTCCCTTCTGAAAGCTGTAGTTGGTATACAGCGAATACCTCCACCCCACCTGTCCATGCTCTTGGCACAGGTGTTGGCTCCACTGCCTGGAACAGCAGGTTAACTTTGGATTTTAACTTAGTCCAACAGTGAAATGAACAATTGGATATAAACTGTAAATGATTTTGAATAACAGAAATATATATTATATATATATTACATATTATATATTATATATTACATATTACATATTATATATTACATATTATATATTATATATTACAAATTACATATTACATATTATGTATTATGTATTATATATTACATATTACATATTATATATAGAAATACATTATATAAATATATTATATATATTAATAAAGAGCAAGGGCCTAGCAGGATGGCTCAGTGGTCTAAAGCACCTGCAGGTAGCTGCAGGGACCGTGGTTCAATCCCTGGCACCACATGCTGTGCCAGCCCTGCCCTAAGGGCAGGCTGAGCCAGCCATAAAAATAAATAAACAGACAAACAAAATTCTGAAACAAGAAAAAAATAAAATGAAATTTTAAAAAAAAATAAAGAGCAAATAACAGGATGAGTTCAGACTCATAGACACACACTTGGCCAGGACTCTGACTCAATGGCTTCAAGTTCTAAGTTTTCACTGGCCACATCCCCTATTTCCAGGAGATCTTGTTCATATCCTCTTTTCTGACCACCTTCCAATAGAATGACCACATTCTCAGTTAAACTTACTGTTATATGAAAACTTTAGTCACTTCCAAAAATAATAAAATTTAGACAATTTCAGTTTTATAATTATTTAGGAGCTGTCAGACCACATGAGTGAACCTAAAATTGCCCTCTTGCCCACATTATATAGTGCTGTCTCTGTTGTTCATTCATATGTATCAGCTATATCACAAAACATGGGGCCCGGCAGGATGGCTCAGTGGTCTAAAGCGCCTGCTTGGGAAAGCTTGGGTGGCTTCAGAGACCGCGGTTCGATCCCCAGCACCACATGCTGCTCCAGCCTTGTCCTTGGGGCAGGCTGAGCCGGCCATAAAAATGAGTGAATAAACAAATAAAGGTTCTGAAACAAGAAAAAAATAAATAAATAAAAAATTAAAAAATAAATAAAGTGTATTAAAAAAATATGGTCCAGTATGTACTGCCTAAGAAATCAGCCTAAATTTAGTGGCTTAAAATATAACCATGTGTTACCAGCTGTGACTCTGTAGATTAGCAAGGCCATTCTTCTTTTCTGAGTCAGCTGAGCTGAGCTCTAAGCTTACTCCAGATCCAGCCATCAGTGGTGGTCCACAGAGGCTTCATTTAAATGTCTGGTGGTTAGGAAGACAGACGGTCTCAAAGCCCTTGGATGTCATGGCTTTCCTTCTTAAACTGTCCTGGGCTTCTTCCCACAAAGTTTTTGGCTTCTGAAGAGTGACAGGTGATGGCAGGGCCCAACGCTTGAATATGTGAATCTCTGCTGTCCTCAGGTTTGCCGTTGTCCATTGGCTAAAACAAGTTGTGTGGCCAGGTCTAGATTCTGAAGGAGAGACCCTACTAGAAATCCAGAAACGTGAATCTAGGAAAATGTACGAAACAGCAAGCACCATTATTGCAGCAATGCTTCAGCCCAATCTAATATGAGCATCCTATTCAGTCACTGGGTCCTCTTCTTCAGTATTTTTCTGAAAAATCATTCTAGTGCTAATCTGTGTAATTTGCTAGCCTCTCTCTCCTTTTACCCTGGACTTTTAGGTTATACAATTCCATGCTCCTCATTGGAATTTTTTAAAATAATAATGCCTCTCCAAATTGAAAAGCCAGTTTTCAAAATATTTATTGTAAAATAACATAAAATAAAATATTTACTGAAGCCAGGTGAGATATTGTAGCAAGGACAGTAACTCTACACAGGAAAGCTTTTCGACCACCATGAATGTCAGCAAGTGAGATGATTAAGACAAGCCACCCACTTCTCAGAGACTCAATCTCCTGCCATAGAAATAGAGAGTTTTGAGTTAAGCCTCTTCTAGGCTCTTGCATTCTCTAAGACATCTGGAATATTGTGCAAAAATACAAAAATTGATTCTGTAACTCAATAAACATATGGATGTATTGCCCTCTAACAAAAACACAGACCTGAGGAAACTTGGTTCAATAAATTGTGATGTTTGCCTGAAAAGAAATCAATATCTAATTTTTAATCTACACATAAAATATTGCTTTTAAGCACTAAGTCTACCTCTCATCCTAACAAATACTATTACGTATGGTGTAATATTATTACAGATCATCATTTATTATGGTTAGGTAGTCTTTGACTTAAAACAAGGGTATTATGCACTTAATTCATCATCCAGTTAATGTTATATCTGAAGGAAAGATAAAAAACATTTCTCATTCTTTTGGGGCCATTAGTACATGAAATAGTATATTCATTACATAAGAAGCAGAGCTTTTAAGCTATCGATGGAATCTTGTTTAGTCCACTAAAGCACATGTATTACCTTGTTGTATGAGTACAAAGTGATCCAAAGCAAGATACCTTTCAATCCTCCGAGGAAAACAGTTATATATTTCCCTGGCCTGCTTTCACTATTAATGCTTCTTATTTCTTTTTTGTTTTCCTTTGGATTTCACTCTGTTAGATGATTTTTTTTCTCTTTAAATAAAGAACCCAGAAAAAAGTAGAGACACTCAGCTTGTCAGGTGAGTGATTCCATGTGCCATTTTCCTGTAGAATGAAGCACAGTGGTAACTTTCACAGAGGACCACATGCGGCACTCATGTGAGGATCAGTTATTACAGAGGGTCTTACAAGGACCGTTTTATCTGTGTCGGAGGTCAGAATATTCCTTGGCGCCTTTGTCCTCCATTATATTTAATGTAAGGAATAACAGTTTTGTGAGTAGGAAAGACATAAATTGAAATCAAGGAAGTAGGGAATCTCCATGATCAAATTAAAGAATTTGTGAACCTAAAGGAACTTACTGCTATGATTCTATATCTTTCCTATTCTTTTCCATTACTGAAATATAACTACGAAGATTTCCAGACTGCTGCCCCCCGCCACACACACACATATACGCTGTGCTTTAGAATTTCTTCTTCAAATAACAAGACCAGGACTGGATTAGAACCTGGTTTTGTTTGTTTGTTTGTTTTGTTTTGTTTTGGGGGAATTTTTGTGGTACTGGGGATTGAACTCAGGACTTTGCACTGGCCAGGCAACCTTTTATGTCACTGAGCTATAATCCCAGACCCATGAGCCCTAGATTTGACCTACTTCTTATGGGTTCTGAGTAAGGCGCTTTGTAAGCCTCAGTTTTCTCATTTTCTTAGATGCTGTCAAGTCTGATGTCACTGAACATTTGTGAGGATCAAAAATCATTTATGGAGAGGCTGGAGAGATAGCTTAGCAGAATAAGTGCTTGCCTGGCAAACGCAAGGACCTGAGTTCAATCCTTGGTTCTAAAAAAAAATAAAACATCATTTATGGTATGAAATGCTTTTGGCAAAGTACTTAACACCCAATAAAAATTAGTTTTTCTTTTCTCACGTTGTTTCCTCATCTGCCCATCCGTGAGAGCTAGATTTAACAAAAAGGAAAGGCACACAGGGTCAGGATGTGCTCCTGCACACCCTCACATGGGTCCCTCTCTCTCTCCTGGAGGCTTGCTGAGCTGGCCAGATCCACACCACTCCCCAGCTGCGGGTGACATCTTTCCCAAGAAGCCACCAGGATGAGACTGGAGCCGCACATGCCCCACCCTTCTTCACCACAGTCTGCAGCTCTTTACTCACCAAGCTGTTCTGAGCATTGGCTTTCCCAGGTGGACAAGAACATGGCCTTTGCTTAGAAGACCACCGAGATCCCCACACCCCCAGCTTCACCTCCTGCGTGATCCCAGCAAGCTATGCAGTGCTGCTATGCGACGCTACGCTATGCTATGCTACGCTACGCTATGCTATGCTATGCAGGTGCCCTCTCTGTGCCCTGAGGTTAACACTGTTACCTGTATCAATGAGGCAGTACACACAAAGCATTTCAAATCCTTCTGGAAAGTATCAATAGGACTACAAGTATTAGCAGTAGCACATAGAGTACTAGGAGTACTAGGAGAGGCTGCACTGTTCTCTCTCTCTCTCTCTCTCTCTCTCTCTCTCTCTCTCTGTCTCAATCTGTCTTTGTCTCTGTCTTGCTCTCTTTCTTTCTAGCCCTATCTCTCTCTGTCTCTATCTCCCTGTCTCACTTTGTTTCTGTCTCTGTCTCTCTGTCTCTCTCCCTATCTCTCTGTCCCTATCTCTATCTCTCTGTCTCTGTCTCTCTGTGTCTTTCTCTCCCTATCTCTCTGTCCCTGTCTCTATCTCTCTGTCTCTGTCTCTCTCTGTTTCTCTGTATCTCTGTCTCTTTCTCACTCTGCCTCTGTCTTTCTCTGTCTCAGTCTCTGTCTCTCTGTCTCTCTCTATCCCTATCTCTACCTCTCTGACTCTGTCTCTGTGTCTGTCTCTTTCCCTCCCTCCCACTTTCCCTCTTTCCCTCCCTCCATCTTTCCCTTCCTCCCTCTCCCTCCTTTTTTCTAGTACTAGAGATTTAACCCAGGGATTTCACACTGAACTACGTCCCCACACTTTTCCTTTTTTTTCTTATTTATTTACTTACTTTCAGAAAGGGACAGGATCTCACCAAGTTCCTAAGTTGCCCAGGCTGGCCTTGCATAGACCTTCCTGCCTCAGCTTCCCAAAATGCTGCACTTATAAGCATGTGCCGCCATGCCTTTTGTCTACATGTAGCCCCACCACATGTCTTTTATTTAGCACTCTGTTCCCAGGACACAGCACACAGTAGGCACACAAAATGTTGAATCAGTTGTGAGCCTTTTCAAAATGCACATTGTTTTCTTAGCTATATAAAACAGTATGTGTTGTATTCAAAAGACTGTAGTGGATAAGACTGCACTCTGCCCTCAGCAAGTCTGTGGCTCCTGATTCTTTTTTGTCTGCCTGTCTGGTTTCTTTCACTGCAAAGCACGGAGTTGAGGCCCTGCCCACTTAGGCCAGTGCTCCACCCGCAGCTCTCCCCTGCCCAAGTCCTGATTCCAGCACATCCACCTTGAGTGCCTTTGGGAAGTTACTTAGCTTCTGTTCTATTACTCCACTTAAACAGGAATTGTCCTGAGGAGTAAATAAAATAGTGCATGCAAAGTACTTGCCACAGGAAATAGTGCACGGGCAGCCCTCTCTGTGGTGTACCGAGATCTCTCACCCAGCCAGCTCTGTCTGTACTTCCCCAGGTACCAAGGAGCATGTCACAGAAGCATGTTATAGCCCTTAAGGATTATTTTTGCTTTCACTATGGGAAGCTTCCTAACCTAAGTAATCTGGTTATTTTAATACAAATTTTAGAGCCTACTAGCACCCTCAGTGCTGGGGTTACTGGCATGCACCACCACACCAGGTCTTGGAAGCCAGCTCAGGCCCCCAGGGGCAGGTCTGGCATGGCATGTCATTCCAGGATCAAACTCTGGTCCCTGTGCTTGCCTAAGCAGGAACTTAGTGCCCTGAGCTATCTTGCCAGTCCTGAATCGAATCGTTATGCAGTAAACCTTCCTGCAGACTGAACTCCAAAAATTTGGCCACCTTGCTCCTACTGTTTTAAAATGGCCCTAGTCTTGAATTGGGGGGGTGATGCCTGACACCTGAGCAAAGCACTTCTCACCGGGGATATGCAAACATCACATCTCTTCATTAGTCCCCTTTTAAAGATTAATTACCTTACCTTGAAAACATTTCAGGAGAACACAGAAGTTGTCCACACTCCAGTTGCAAAGAAAACTCCAGATTTATGGCAAATGGCACAAGGAAAACCAGGCCATAAACTCTCTAACTTAACATGGATCTCTGACACTAAGTGGCCGTAGATCATCGGATCTTGGTGCCTGGTCAGATCATTTATTTTACTGTCCTAACATGATAGAACTGAGACTAAGTAGGTGCTTTCATGAAATTTGAAATTATTTTTTACATCATAAATGTTTTACTCAAAATCGTATTAATCTGAATTCACTGACAGCTGGAAGCCAAACGTATTCCCTTTAAGTTGTTTATATCACAGGGATTCCAGTAAAGTACAGTTCATTTGTTAATGCACAACAAGTACAAAAGACCCTTACTGCCGTATTTAATCTGATGCATTTCTCATGATTTCATCTGAGAGGTTTCATCTGTGTGTGTGTGTGTGTGTGTGTTTAGTATGAAAGGATGCCAAGTCATTTGTTTTAGTGCTGTGCCATTATTCACCTTTTGGGTTTTGGAGAATAAGAGTAGATTACTCTCCACAGCAGCATATGTTTTCCTAATTCAGAAGCTCACCATTCGTATCCACGTTCTTCACAACACTCAGTCTCCTGCTCCTGGTATTCTATCACTCCTGGAAGATAAAAAAGTAACACTGTAAAATTGGAGAAACAATGAGACAACGAGTTCAGTTTTTTGCTTAAGGAAGTGTAGTTCTGGTGTGGAAATGTTTAAGAGAAATGTTGGCTTTCAATCCCCTTAAATATGAATCTGTCTTTTTAAAGTCAGTCCTAAATACACTAAGGTCTAGTGTCCCCTGCTCACAGTACTGGCCACCGGGTTCTTAAGAGTGTCTTCAAGATATGGCCGCAGAATCAGGGAGTAAGGAACAGGGAAAGGGTCAAAATAAAGCTTCGCTCTTTTCCCACTGTGTGCCTGGATGGTTGGCTTACATGTGGCAGAAAGCCCAAAGGTTCAAAAATAAAACAGATGCTTGCTGTGCATAATCTAAGAGGCTAGCCCAGGCTAGATGTGATGGTCAGTAATGTGTCAGAACCTCCAGTGGCTGAGGAGGAGGAGGAGGGGGAGGAGGAGGAGGAGGAGCTGTATGCCTACCAAGCATGATCCAAGAGCCATGATCTAAGGACAGAGACAGAAAATAGACAAGGACAGCCCTAGGAGGGGCTTTCTCCCAAAGGTCTTTGTGACTGTGGAATATTTCTTGGGCTATTGAGAGTCACAGCAGGACAGAGGAGATAGCTGAAGTGCCTGCCTGGTCACTGCAAGGTCCCAAGTTCAAAGCCCAATACCACTTGCTATGTGGGCACACCACTTCACGTAGAGTGATGTACACCTGTAGTCCCAGTGCTGGGGAGGCTTAGACAGGAGGATTACTATAAGTTTGAACCACGCAGTGAGACCCTGTACCAAAAGAAATTTTTTAAAAAAAGAAAGTCACTGCAGCTTTTTATGCAATCTTGCCTACCTATCACCCAATTGCCTGACCATGCCAATCCCTAGGTACACACCAGAAATTATGTTTAATTCAATTCAACCACTCTTCATTGATGTACCTATCAGGTTCAGGAAGAAAGGGAGATGAAAGAAGGTGAACAGGAAGAAGAGAGGAAGTAAAGAGCGAAGCTTCAAATACTAAACAGATAGAAAGATTTAATACTAAGGATCTCACTCCCCTGTGTCAAATTGGGCTGGACCTAATGCTAATGTCTATTTTGATTGTATATACTTTTTCTGTTTTATACACCATTCCAGCCCGCATGGTTATCAAGTTTCCAAGTTCCCCAAAAGGAGGAATGAGTTAAAGTAGATGGACAGAGGGGGCAGGACAGTATACGCTGTTGCTGTGGGAAACTTTACCGACCTAGTCAAGAAAACAATAAGTTTTCAGGAAATAAATGGACAGAGCTCTACCAAGAGAAAACACAGAGTCCAAAAAACAGTGTACCCTGGAGCTAACACTTCAACACAGGCCGTGAGCCCCGAGGCTTGGTGTATGACGTCAACACTAGAGGACCTTCAATGAGAACTGGATCTCCACAGAATGTGTGCATACATCCAGGGTGCTCTATTCAAAAAACGATGTGTGCAATATTACAAAAAAATAAAAGTGACATAGTGTATTTTAAAAAATACTTCACCAAGGAAGTTGCAGTAGAAAAATCATGGTGCTTGAAATAGTAACCAGAGTACTATTGGGGAACTGGTAAAGGGCCAATTGACAAAATTCTGAATAGCTTGAAACTTCTGTGGTATTAGTAAAAGAGCAAAACGTGCTTGGCACAATGTCACTGAGCTACAGTGAGGACCCTCACTCAGGTGGGCTCTGCTCGTCTCTCTGCCTCATGCACGTGAGGCTGCGCATCTGGGCACCAGCTGCACCTTTAGGAGCACTGCACAGCACTTCCCCAGGACACATCTGAGGCCTCCAATCTGTCACCACACCTCGTCATATGCCAGTCCTCACTTGCAAGACCCTGACAGCGAATTCAGCCACACCTTCAGGAAGCTGCGGATGAAAGCCCTGTAAGCCTCATGTGTTGGTTCCTGAAGGAATGTTTGAAAAATAGAGCTAAGTAGCTGTAATGGTTAATCTTGGCTGTCAACCTGGTTGGCTTCAGAAGCACCCAAGAACTGAGTGAAGCTCACTTTGGGGTACACCTGGGAGGGTCATGGGTATGACTTTGGGGGCTACATCTGGACTTTTTCCCCTTTCTCTGGTCTTTTTCTCTGCTCTCTGCTTTTGGGACACCATGAGTTAGAAGCTTTCCTGTACAACGCCTTTACACCGTGACATTTCTTGATGCCTTCTTCCCATGGGCCGAAACCTCTGAAAACATAAGCCAAAGTGAACCTCTAAGGAGGTTGTAGGTTTCAGAAATTTTGTCCCATGAATAAAAGACTTACTAGATACTGGATATAAAGTAACATGAAAATCATGAATCATAGCTATTTTATATATATGTATATTATATATATATATATATATATATTCATATGTGTGGTAATCGTATGTTTGATATAAATTATATGATATGATATGATATGATATGATATGATATGATATTTATTATGAGAAAGGCATAGAAGAGACCTACAGAGAGACAGACAGGTGGAGATTGGGAATATATATGAGGAAAAGTTCATAAAAATACATTCTTTGTTTTTTTGTCTTTTTGAGACAGGGTCTCACTGTGCAGTTCAGGCTGGCCTTGAGCTCAGTTTTGTAGCCCAGGCTGGTCTCGAACTTGCACCGGTCCTCCTGCCTCAGCCTCCCGAGTGCTGGGATTACAGGTGTAAGTGTTATAAAAATAAATTCTAAACCCTCAACAGTGAATCTTCTCTGGGAAATAAAATTACCTGCAGTGTTTCTTCTTTACACCTCTCCATTCTGTAATGTATTTGTAGAGAGCACACGCAGACATATGCACATATGCATTTACATACAAATGTACCATATCAAGTCCCAATATGTCCATTTGTGGAGAGAAGGATGGAGAAAGAGAAAAAAAAGAAAGGCCTGGCCAAGGGATGGGGGTTGGGTCATTGAGCTCCCACTTCCTATTTCCATTGTCAGGCTCACTGCCACTTTCTCTACACAGAGATATCTTGGCCTTTCTTATTCCACCGACGTCCCTGTGCTTGCCACACATCAGGTCCCCAAGGCTGTCCCTTCATGGTAGATGGTAAAACCCAGTCAAAAAACATGAAAGCATCTTGAAGCCACAAAGCCTAGCTTTAGTACTCCCAAAGCTGGGGACCAGTCACCCCTTGAGACAGTTTCTCAACAACCTAAGGTGCTCTGTGACTTTCCAGGTCTATTCCACAGAGCAATCAGGTGCTTCCTATTCAGAAACAATCTACGAACCAAAAAATAAACATTGACTCGGAATGAATTCAAGCTTAACCTTGTTTCAGGCTTATACAAATTAAGACCGGCTTGCAAAAGTGAAGACGTTGCATACAGGCTGACTCACATCAGGACCCTTCCCTGGAACTCTTCTCACCAAGCAAGCGAGGCCTGAGGCACCTAAGAAAGCAGTCTTATTTTTTTCTTTCCTAAACATGCTTCTCTTTGTATGCTGTTTAAGACTAAACAGTATAAAATGAGGTTGACATTATGTAATTACCTGCCTCTTACGCTGTGCTAACTTAATTTGCTTTTCATTCTCAGGTATTTAAGAGACCATTATTTTCCCATCAGACTTTACTGTCTGCCAATTTAAGCATTAGATCGATGAGGTAGAGAAGGAACATTGTTCAGGAAGATTGCAGGTGGATGTACTGAGAACAACAGCTTTGTATCGTTTTCCCTTTGTCAAAGGCAGAATCATTTTGCGAGTTTAACACTTCATGTGAGAACTTCTGTTTATAATATATTGGGCTTTGGGGAGGTCTACTTGCAAATAAAGAAGCAGTATGAATTGTGCAGCTAAATGCAAACTAAATTTCCTTTGTAAGAAAAGGATGGGAATCAAGGATCAAGTTCTGAAGCTGGAGTTCTGTTGATGTCACACTTTCCTTCTTGGGGGTGCTGGGATTGCAGACCACTGTAGGAAAGGCATCCCTGAAGTCATTCAGAGCTGTCTAGTTCCTCTGTTTCACTAGGTAAAAATGTCTTCAGGAACCATATTTTCATTCCATGGCCTTAAACTTCAATTTCATCATCAGATATGACTTGTGTCCAGGAAACCAGGGGTCCGGGTTGGATTAAGTAAAGTGTGATGACCTGCATAATGAAAACAAGAAGTAGTCATTTTTCTTATTATTCAGTCTTATTTTAAGTAATAGAACTATGAATCACAATCATTTTCTTCTCTGTGTCATCATAGAAAATGTCTATACTTTGGAAGTATAAGAAAGCATAGTAATTACCCAAGAACAGTGGAAGAAGAAAGAGGTCAGGTCAAAGGGAGAGACATTTGTCACCTCCATATAGCATTTTTTTTAGGAAAAATAAAAGAATTAACAATTAAGAAAAATTCATGGTAAGCATATCCAGGTAGCCTGTTCCATTAATAAATTAATAAGCTGCCAGCTCTGTTAATTCAGTGAGCCAAAGGAAGAGAAGAGCTTATAATCATTGATTACAAGATATGATTGTTGTGTGTTATGGCCCACTTGTCTGACTTCATGGTTCTACTTCTGACCTAGAAAAGCAAGTCCATGGATCTTCCTGCCATGGGCCTCAAGTTGTTTTGATTACTCTAATCCTGCATTTAGTACATGCACTGGTTCAGTGAATACACCTCTCCTGTCTGAAAATGTATCCCTCTACTACTCTGTACAAAGCAGGAGTGTGTCAGGAGGGTAACTCTGGCTAGGGCATAAGGCACAACCATGTGTGAACCTCAATTTAGCCAGCATTTACTGGCTGGCACCTTCTACGCCCTAACCATCCATCGCCAAGCCTCAAATATCAAGCCTTGATTCTAGCGCCAAACAGTAGTAAGCTACACCTGTACTGTTGACCTAGAAGCCACCAACCACATGTGGCTAGAGAGCACCTGGAATGCTTAGAGCAGGGACTGAATTTCTAATATGATTTCATTGTGACTAATTATAATTGACACTTAAATAGCCAAGCAGCATAAAGCATGTTTCTGCTAAGCACCACCACACTACGTTGGCAGAACTACCTTAGACTCGTGCCATTGAAAACAATATTAAAACAAGCTGAGAAAATTCAGATTAAAACAAACTGAGATGTGATCTAAGTGAAAAATGAAAATACAAGCTAGAGATTTATTACAGAAATAATGAAGGAAGCTAAGACTGGTGGTACAGGCCTAGAAACCCCACGCTCTGTGAGCGTGGGGCAGGACAGTGGCAAGTTTGAGACCATTCTGAGCAACATAGAGATTTACTGAGCCCTTGTCTCAAAATTTTAAAAATAAATGAATAAACAATAAGCATAGGATGTTCTCAATACAAAGCGCTCCCAGCACCAATACCACCATCACCAAAATAAAAAAGAAGACAAAAATACTTCACTACCAACTTTTATGTTGATTACTTACTGACACAACATTTGATATAAGGCCCAGGGAGATAGCTCAGTGGCATATGTGCCTGCCTGGCAAACTCAAGGTCCCAAGTTCAAGCCTTGGTCCCAAAAAAAAAAAAAAAAAAAAAAAAAAAAAGTTAGAAACAATATTTAGTATATATTGTTTTCAATAAAAATATATTTAAATTATTTCCACCTATACTATTTTGTTACTTTTTACATATACCTAATAGAAAAAGCATTAATTCTATGTGGAGCTTGCATCGGATCTCTGTTGGACTGGGCTGAACTATACCGTCATTTCGCTCTCTTGCCCAAGCACCTGGGCACGGTGCTATAGGGAAGAGAAGTAGACCAGTGATCTCCAAGGCCCTGTACAGCTGTAGAAGTCTGTGATTTCTATAATACAACCCACCAGGAGATAAATTTTTTTTCTTCTGTTTTTTTCTCCAAGCAATGGCCAGCTCTGCCAACTATTCCTTTCTGGAGATCGTGAAAACCTACCCTTGGTATCCGCAGTTCTTTTTTATGTGTGTGTGTTTGGTTCAGGGTCTCACTACGCAGCTTGGACTAGGAGTGATCCTCCTATTTTCAGCCTCCCCAGAGCTGGGATTACAGGTATGTGCCACCACAGCCAGTCTCAGTGGCCCACTCAATTCAGAGAAAATAAATGAGGATGACTGAATCACCTGATGCTGTATACTAGACCCCTACACCCTGCTGAAATGGGCTGTGCTTGTGGAATACACACCTCGTGCTAAGGGACAATAAGCTTGCTTTTCATGTGTATAGCAAAATATTCGACTGTAGACACCAAGCAGGCTCCAGACCCTAATCCCTTTCCACTAGACACAAAACTGTCACATATTAAAATACTATTGTTTATGGCCTTGTAGACAAACTCCAGAATCTATTTCAAATAGGTACAAATGACGTACTTTTTAAAAAAAAAAAATAAAAGAGGAAAAATGGTAAAAAAGATTAGACATATAACATTTTTTAATTTATGTATTTGGTACAGGGTCTCACTACCAGCTCAGACTTTTGGACCCTCCTGTTTTCTATCTCCCCAGTGCTGGGATCACAGGTGTGTGCCACCATGTCTAGACTCGGTCACCAGCTCCGTGTGCCCAGGGGCAGGGCAGGCATGGCACGTTGTACCAAGCCAGAGCACAGAGACAGGGGCTCGATCCCAACACCATGTGCTGTGCCAGCCTTGTCACAGGGCATGCTGGGTGGCACATGCCTGTAACCCACTGCTGAGAGGCTTGAAAACAGGAGGATCACTGTGATTCTGAACTGTGAAGTGAGACCCTTCAGAAAATACATCAAAAATACTCCTTAAAATACATGTTGTTCACTTCATAACCTTAGTCATCTTCCTAGGATAATTAGAGTTATCAGCTTTTTTACTTATCCTGGCAAATATATTTAATGCATAAGCAAGTTCTAAAACATGTAAAAGTCTTTTTTTTTTTCTTTTGAGGCTGATATGTTAAATTTGAAACTTTAAAATGGGTCACCAACTAAATCCTTATCGTATTTCTCATGATAAAGTTTCCTAGGAGGTTTTCAAAATTTTCAGTATTGAATAATTTCATGCAATGTGATATTGCTGTGAATCGTATTTGTCCACTTGTTCATAGAGACGGTCTGATGCAGAGCAAGAGAAATAAGATGTTGTAGTCATGTGGACATTCTTAATATGTGATTATATCCTGATAAGTGAACATGAATGAAGGAATTTTCATCTCCCTGGACATAGCTAAGAACCATTTACCTACCACAGGGCAGAGTAACCTCCCCATTTTGATCTTTACACCATTCCAGTGACAAAGAAGAACCACATTCTCTGCTTCCCTGCAAGAATAAATTCTGAACTTCATTTAGTGTATGGTGAGCGGCACTGTGTGCACCAGTCCCAACGTCAACCATTCTTGTTCTGCATCGAGCCAGTAATAGGTTTCTGGCCACCTTGTCATTGGGGTATCCAGCTTCCATAATGGCCTTCCAACAATGACACTCCTGCAGTCCTTATGGGAAACTTAAAAAAAAACCTTAAAGGGCAACTGTATGCCACCACTTCCCAAAGCAGAATAAAATGTCTTCCATGCTGACCTTTTATTTTTTCCTGAGACTTGTTTTTTTTTTCCCCTCCCATTAGAATGGTAATATATAAATTTTTTAAGGTACACTATTATAAGACTACTATCAATAAATGTGTACCTGATACCAAAAGAATAAATTCTGGATTGTCATTTCAAAGAATAAATGTCCAAAATGAATGCATGATATCTTTTGGTAATGCACCCTGTATGAAATCAGAACAGCTCAGGTGGATGTCCTGGTGGTGAGAAAACAAGTGTCTGGACCACTGTTTGGGAAAGACTTGGTGCAGGGTTTGGTTTCAAACTACCAATGACAAGTGGATACGGAGGACAGTGCCAGGCAGGGTCCTATTCTTCCTGCTGACCTAAGGGATTCTTAGGCCTCTCAGCTCCATATGAGCACCAAGTCCTCCACTCAGAATGACAACAATGAATCTTCCTGGAGTTTCCCAGCACCTTTCTGCCCCGACAAAGAACTCCAATTTTTAGCTAAGATCTCCTTTTTCCATATTTGTTTATTTAATGTTGCTCCCTCTCTGTTCTGCTGAGAAATTCTTCACTGCAAATTGGTTTTTTACAAATGGTGAAAAATTTTAAGTTAAAAAATGTACAGTGCTATGGAAATACAAAGCATTGTTATTTATGATAACTATTATTGCTGTTATAATTAGTATATGAATGATAATGTTTATAAAGTTTTCTTAAAATAACAGCCAACTTGTTACCTAGATGAGTCGCAAATGTCAATGAGCGTGGATACAGGCAGTTAATAGTGCGTTTGACAAGCATTTATTGCTGAATAAACTAGGAGGTACAGTTTTCCCTGCATTGGCTTCTAGAGAGTAAGAACCAGGGCAGGTTCATTCTGGGGACTGGAACACATGGTATGCAATCTGTCCAGTGAGGCGACTTTCAAGTATTCAACTCTGGAAGACACATGATCCTAGTAGCAGCTCTCTGGGAGGTCTCTCAGCCACCAGTGTGCCCCAGGGTGCGGTCTCTGTGTGCAGGCCTGGGCCAGCCACCTTACAACCATTTATTTTATTCTCTCAGCAGCCCCTCTGAGGCAGGAGTCATCACACTAGTTTTACAAATGGGAAAACTTAGACACAGAGAAGTTGCTCCTGTTGACTAAAGCTGAATCTCCTAAGCGGGTGCTGCAAACTAGAATGTCCTAGGGTTTGCTCCTCAGTGATGGGGCATCATGCATTCTTCCAGCCTGCCTTCTAATTAATTAAGATTGGCCTTTACTTAGGGTCTTATGAAATGCAAATGACAATGCTACTGAATGTCATTTTGACATCAGAGCAAGGACTTATTTGCTAGTAATTTATTTACTTGGTGAGTAGGAGCTATTGAAATGCTGTACTAACCATAAACTAAAATTAATGTGTTATTAGATAGTTTCTGACTTGAATTCACTAAAAACTGAGGTCAATATATTGCATTGTAAAGATGTAATATACTGCATCTGTCTTATAACAAACACAGAGATAATTGGAAACTTTTTAGAAAGGCGGACTAGGTGGAGCAGGAGGAGTGTAAGATCTTTCCCTTGCTTGAATGTGATGCAGAACACTATAAACAAACCACAAGAAAAGTTACCAGTATCATTGTCCTGACCATTTTGCTAAAATGAAAGAAGAGAAATCTTTTTCCCCTATATGCAAAAGGCACAGAACATGCTGCCACCATTTTACTAATAATACATTTTTAAATATTTTGTTGTTCTCATAGTCCTAAAGTTTTCACAGGATAAGATCTTTTAAAAAGAATTCTAACATGATTCTCCAAACTAATGATAAAGATCTCCATAAAAAGCCAGCTCTCAGCATTGGACACAGCCAATATTGATGAAGAGCTATTTTTTTGTATTAAATATGGTTTGAATCTTTGCTTCTTTTAAAATGTCCTAGTGTGCCAGGCGTGGTGGCACATGCCTGTAATCCCAGCACTTGGGAGGCTGAGGCAGGAGGATTGGTGTGAGTTCGAGACCAGCTTGGGCTACAAAAGTGAGCTCAAAGCCAACCTCAACTGCATAGCGAGACCCTGTCTCAAAAAGACAAAAAATAAATAAATAAATAAATAATAAAATAAAATAAAGTAAAATGTCCTAGTGATTCTCTGCCTGTTCCATACCCTAAGCAAAATAAACTCTTCAAAGCCACCTAGTCTATTTTCTAAAAATCAGAATAAGCAGTTTTATGAACCATACCTAAGGGAGCTATTCCTTCAACACATCACCCATCAATTGCCATTAGCAAATAAAAGATAATTTTTAGATTCTGAGCGCTGACTATTCTTAGACCCATTAGTTGCAAGGGCAAATTCCTTCTATGAATGTTTTTGTTACGAAGCTGAAGAAAAGTATTGTTCTTTGTTTATTGGAATGTTCCTGCAGTATTCATGCCCTACTCATCTGAATACTTATTTAGGCATTAGGATACAGTTCTTAATTTTTCAACCATAAAACAATAATTCAACCTTTAATCCTCTAGATCATCCAGTCATTATCTGTTACTAAATGTGATGGTGTTAAGCAGCAATTATTTCTACTTGATGGTTTTTATCTCGGCAAAGGAAAAAAGGAATTATCTAAATAGGGTAGAAGAAAAAGTCTTTTAAGTTGTTGATACGACATTTATCACTGAAAATTCCCCAGGCTTTATTGACCCCCAAAGCAGCTATATTTTTATTATGCTTGTCAAGCAGTTTGAAAATAACTTTAATTTACCACGTAATAGTGCTAAGAACAGCAATTTGAACACCTAATAAGCATCATGGATAAAAAACAAAAGATAAATACAATAGAAATACAGATAGTACCATATTCATTAAACTGGATCCACCTTCTGTATTTTTTCCCTTTGTTCTGACAAGACGGGGCAAACCTCAACATTTTGTGGAGTAGTCCTGTGATCCTAAAAGCATTATAAATACGTATTTTTCATTGCCTTTCTTTCTTTCTTTAGGGATACCAGAGTTTAAATTTTGTAGCCAGTCATGAAAGAATATTCAGCACAATGAATGGCAATAGTATGAAGGTAAAAATATAAATGAAGAAAATACCAACCCAGTCCAAGTCTATGATTGGATACTGCTGTAGTTTATATCCAAACCCCACCCCCTAGCAACACACGCTGGTAGGTGGGGCCTCTGGCTGGTGACTGGGTCAAGGGAAGGGATCACCTCATTGAGTTCATCCACTGACTGTTTAGAGCTGACTTGCTCTAAGGAAGTGGGATCTGGTGCAAAGAGGTAGGTCACTAGAGACGTGGCCTACACGATTGATTAATCTCCCACTCCGCCCTTCCCCACCGCCTTGAACAACTCTCCCCAAGCCCTTCCGCCAGGCTGTTTCAGCCTGGAACAAAGTAATCATGGACTAAAAATCTCTACAAACTGTCAACTAAATAAACCTTTCCTCCTTGAAGTTGCAGTGCATGCTGTGTTTCAACAAGAAAGTAAAGAAGACTAATGGTACGGAAAGAAAGCAAGTAACCATTCTCATTGGAGGATCCCAATTTACGGCAGATAGCCAATTTCCAGAGATGAGGAAAATCAAAGATAGACTTGAGCGTAGAAAACTCCACGTGCTGGTGGTCAGTAACCTTTCATGAGCTGGCAGTGTCCCCAGAGAGATATTTGGGGGTTTTAACACCAACAGCTATTTTCCACAGTGTAGGCTGTCAGTTCACCACGGAAGTCACTAAATCATCCCTAGGAAGAATACAGTCTGCCTGATCCCTACATTAAAGAGGAAAAGGTTTGCATAATATGCAGCTTGGCCATGGCTTGCAGGGATCACCATGCCCTGCTAAAGCTACAGTCATGTAAACACAACTCTTTAAAATTTCTTCCAAGAGAGCAAACAACGAATACTTAATATGCAAACATTTAAACATCATTGAGATGTTCCCGAATAATACTCATCTTTGTGAACAAGTTTGTGTGCTGTGTACTGAATGTAGAGAATGAGTTATATAAAGCTGAGACATACACAGAGCCAATAAAGTTACGTAATTTAAATCATTGTTCTCAGATTTGATGAGGCCATGGCACTGGCGGGAGGGCTTCTTAAAACCCCGGCTACTGTAATGCCTGGACTTTCTGGACCACGTCTCAGTGGGTGCGAGCGAGCCAGAGAATTCGAGTTGCTAACAAGTACATAGGAGTAGGAGGCATTGCTTCTGAGAGGTGGATCCTATGTGGAAAATTACCACCCTAAAACTTCACGCTTCAGCCCCTCCAAGCCTCAGTTTCCTCACCAGTTACTTTACAGTACCACTATCTACCTCCTAGCGTTGAGATATAGAATTAAGCAGTGCACTTAAACAGATTAGCACAGTCCTTGGTACATGCTAACTCTCAAGCCATGCTAGCTGTGATTACTGCTTAATTCTATGGCTCCCTGAAGCTCCTGACAATTAAAACAATGGGTGATTTCATATATTTGCCTTGGATTGCCTACCAGGGTTCTCTGATTTTAACTTGAAATCAAACTAAATTCATGTTTTGAGTTAGAAAGATTTTGTTTTCAAGGATACTCAATCTACATATTGTTTGGCAACATACGATTTGTTTATGTGGCTTTATATTCTTCATTTGTTTTTCACTCTGTTCAGAAAAATATTCACAATTTTAGTTGGCTGTAAAGTGCTATAAGATATCGCAGCACGAGTGAGAAAAAAAGAACAGTGCAATTCTACCTTGTAAGATACTTCAGGGACAGATTTCTTTCTGCTAACACAAACTCAGATAATACTACCCTTCTTGGACTTTTTCTACATTTTAAGCAAATTTACTGTACCTCATTGTTAAGCTGTCTCTTGATGAATATGTTCCCTAGAAGATATAAGATGAGAAAGTCAGTTCTTTCCCTGATTTTGGCACAAAGCTGAATTGGTTTAACGCTAATGACTATACTTGAATTCTTTGTCAAGATTGTCTGCCTCTCAGACAAATGAGAGTATGCTTTTGGTGTCTTTGTACAATTAGAAAAAAATAAACAACAGAAAAAAATTTAAGCATCAGTAGTAAATTAACCAAACCTGGAGGTCTACAGTTGGCTATAATTAATGTTTCAAGAAAAAACATTTTTATTATGACAATGGAATAAGTCACACCTCTTAAGAGATATGAATGGTTTTACTGGAAAATTCTGAGCTAGCAAATGTATATAATGTTACATAGATCCCAAATGCAGCATCTGCATAAAGACAATCAAAGCCTATCCTGTGATGTGGCATATTCTGTAACATGCAGAGTTGCCACTGTCACCCCTGACACAAGATAAGAGTAGTTTTCATCACATATGGGTTGCTGAAGTAGTTTACCAAGAACTGGGGATATAGCGCAGCAGCACAAGCCTGGTACAAAAAAAAAAAAAAAAA
>PVJA010017071.1:0-42172 GCA_004027025.1 Myocastor coypus | reverse complement strand
GGAGAAAAAGAAGGGCTATAAGGATAGCCAATATTTTGGCCCTAGCCCTTCAAGGTCAATAAAGACCCAGGATATAAGAGAACCTGTGCTGTAATATCCTATAACTCAGAGGTGTCCCAAATTTCCTGGTCAAGGAGACTATGGGACCTCAGAGGAAAGGGATGAATGAACTGCAGTGCGTCTAAGGAGAGTCACCCAGGGATTTGGTGTTCTGATTCGAAAGTTTCACAATGTACTGCATAAGCATGTGGATAAAATGAACTCCTTTTATTGTGTTAGTTTTTAGGATCCCAAGGCAAACATTTTGGAATCCTAGGAAACAACAGCATGTTTCAGGACATGGGGAAACTCAAAGAAAATGAATTACATTTTGTAATTAATGCCAAAATCTGCATGGGATTGACTGACATCTTTCAAAATCATCCATGACTGCAGACCTAAATCACTTCAAATGTCCTGATGATGGGCTGTATCTTGTACCAATGTGCTCAAAGTTTTATGATCAGTGAAGATAAAGAAAGACTGCTCTGAATAGCAAGCTCCCTAAAACTGCAAAGCTCCAAACAGGAAAGCAAGAGATTAATGCGCTACACAGTTAAGCTTGAGCTATGATAACATTAGTCCTATAATCTTTGTGGATTAACACAATAAAGATTTATTGCTTTATTCACACAAATTCTTTTCTTTTCTTTTCTTTCTTTCTTTCTTTCTTTTTTTTTTTTTTTTTTTTTTTTTTTTTTTTTTTTTTTTTTTTTTTTTTTTTTTTTTTTTGAGACAGGGTCTCACTATGCAGTTGAGGCTGGCCTTGAGCTCACTTTTGTAGCCCAGGCTGGTCTTGAGCTTGCACCAATCCTCCTGCCTCAGCCTCCCAAGTGCTGGGATTATAGGCGTGAGCCACCACGCCCAGCTCAATTCACATAAATTCTGATGTGCATTGAAAGAAAGGATCTCTAGAGACGGTGCCTGCTCCAGAAGACTCTATGATTTATGCTGTTGTGAGCTGGTGAGACTGGCGTGTCAACATTCTTCTTCTATGTAAGAAGAGATTTGATGGCTTGAGTACTAGCTCTTCAATATTTTATCCTCCCAGTGGCAGGTCCTCTCCCCTACGTTCAACTGGCCTAGGAATTAACATGGCATGCCTAAATTCAGTTTTGCTAAGAAATAGAGTGCGATGCTAGATTATTCAATAAACAGTAAATATTGACATTGTATTGACAATTAACATCAGGGCCAAAAAGAAATTGGATGAGTTAACTGTCTGCTTTGAAATACAATAGTGGGTAATGTTGGCTTTGGAGAATTGGGGAAGAAGATGGATGCATATTTTTAGTTCTGTGAGATGAAACGTTCTTGAGATCTGCTTTAAATCAGTGTAAATGTAAATCCCATAGGCCAGATTCTGCGGAGTTATTCCTACATCTATTAGCAAATATCATAGCAATGGAAAATAAATCTTGGGGCTCAAACCCACATCTCCAAAGAAACATGTTTTTGCTCTGACAAACTCACCAATTAGGGTCAAACACACCAAAATTGTAAGACTCAAAGAGAATTATTTGCTTCCATGTGATTCAAAAACTAAATAATGGCACATTGTTTTGTTTTCACAAAGCACAGAAACCAATAATTAATGATTACTTTTTATTTTAGTAATTGCTTTAAAGGTCCTCTCTAAAGTACTTTATAAAGGGCTAGCCAAATTGCTCAGGGGATTTAACATCTTACAAGTAAGTGTAGGGGCTGGAGATTCAATCCTGAAGACTTCCATCCCAGCCCTACCCACAAGTCATGCTGAGACAGCGACTGCAACTTGACGTGGTGGGGCATGCCTGTAATCCCAGCTCTTGGAAGTGTGTAAACAGATGAATCACTATAAATCCAATCTAGTAGTGACACCCTGAACACCCAGTGGACCATTCCCCCAAATAATTCAAAACATAAAAAAAATTGCTTGATGAGACGTACAAAAAGGTATAATTTAAAGAATGACTGGGAGAGGTCCAAGTAGGTACTAAGTGGTGCTACGCAAATAAAAATTGCAGCAAAATCATTTCCTAACCAAACTCTAAAGAAGGTGGAGGAAAGGTAGCTTGGGATTGTGAAATACACGGAAATAAGCAAGAGTGCTTGCTTTGGCAACATATATACTAATATTGGAAAGAAGGAAGAAGGAAACTCCGACACTTTCAGGCCTTCTCATACTCCCCCGAGGAAGTGATAACAGGAAGGATGTCCTCAGGCTGAGAAAGGTCAGCACCATGGACAGGGGCCCATGCTGAAGGAAAGCCCAGTAGCCGCAAGAGGTGGAAAATGCTCCCCAGTATCCCACCATTGGCCAAATTGAAACGCAAGCCAGAGCAGAAGAATGTATTTCTAATGTAATTGAGAAATGTCATCCCTCCAGAGCAGAGAGCAGAGCAAACAGGAAAACCTGAGGGGAAAAAAGAAACAACTCGAGTATCAGCAACCAAAGATACAGGGAGAAACAATGATAAATTACTTTCAGGTGTCAGTGCTGCTCTCAGTTTGGACAAGCAAGTCCATCTTTTACATGCCAGGGGGTCATGGGTCATAAATCTGCCAGGGACCTCAGTAACCGTGCTGATGGGAGTGGGAAGGATGTATACAGCCAGAGTTACTGTCCCTGAATTCTTGAGTTCATGTGTTCTCAAATGTTCTGCGAACAGTAGAGTGCAATTTTATTACCATGTTGTCCTTTAGTCCATTTGGAGCATCCTTCCTTATAACTTTATTGTCCTTAGGAGAAGACATTTTCTCAGTGATAGCTTTATCTTCTTTTTCTTTATGACAGAATGGGGAATTGAACCAGGTCCTTTGCACTGTTCTACATCTCTAGACTTGTATCAGTTAAAATATTTGAGATGATTTAAGCTATCATGTTAAAATTCCCTCCACTTAATATCTGATAAGTCATTTTTCATCTTTCTATGATGTCGTTTCATTATTTTTAGCGTGAGTAGATAGTTTATTAAGATTTCATTCATTCATTTTGCAAATACTCTGATTTCCTTGGCACTACACTATGTGCTCAAAATACCGCAGAGCCCAGGAAATGAGTGTCCTCTCTAATGAAAACCCTTACAAAAATCATGCTTGGGATTCCAAGAGGACTCCTGGGCCCCTAGGAGCTGAAATCAGTTTCAATGCTGGAATCATCTGAGGAGCATTGGAAATGTGTGCTTATCTTTATTTACCTCTAAAATCTTTGCTCTGATAGGCTCTTGCTACTGCACGGGTGCTCCTCCACCTGCAGATTCCCAGCTCCAAGGATGGTTAGGGAGGCAGGTGATCAGATGCCATCTCTTGCATTTCTTTAGGTACAGTACCCCTTAAACACTCATTTAAGCAAGGGCCTGGGCCTTAGCTTTTTGCAAAAGTCATTGGTGATTTTAACTTGTAATTATACATTAAATGCTCGCTTAAATTTTCTAAAGGGTTTTGTTTCATTTTGTCGGGCTTTAGAGAGTAACAAATTGGCTTCAGGGAAAAAGACCTTCATAAACAGTATATTTAAGCAAAGCAACCATGGTTCACAATTTTTACGTAATGTTGTTAAGTGTCCAGGGACCAGGTCTGTGGGGCAGGGAGAGGAAAGTTACCAGCAAGCTTGAGCCTCCATTAGTAAGGACCCACACAAAGCCATCATTTGCCAGGCTGAAACCTGTCCTTATTATTGTTACAAAAAAGAAAGACAGGAAATATCCTAAGTAATCAAAGGTCCCTGAAGACATGTTAATACTCATTAGTTATACGTGTAGGATATTTTACTAAGGCAGAAAAACTTGTTGTGGGAGGCCCTCAGAAAAAATCCACTCATGAAAGTTAAATGGAGCTGGGAACCCAACTTTCCCGTTTAAGAAATGGTCACATGTGTGGAAACCTATAGAGGTAATAGACTGTGATGCTTTATTGAAAGTGGCACTAGAGGGGCCCAGCAGGATGGCTCAGTGGTCTAAAGCGCCTGCTTAGGAAAGCTTAGGCAGCTGCAGGGACCCCGGTTCGATCCCCGGCACCACACGTTGTGCCAGCCCTGCCCTCAGGGCAGGCTGAGCCAGCCATAAAAATAAATAAACAAACAAAAAGTTCTGAAACAAGAAAAAAATGAATAAAATAAAATAAAGTTGCACTAGGTGCTTAGAAAGTACTAGTGAGAAAGCCAGATGGTGCTGCCACTTAGAAAAAATGGGTGGCAGTTCCTTACACAAGCACCGGGTGGCCATGTGACCTCATAATCTAAGGCTAATTATAGCCTCAAGATAAATTCACACATAGATCTGCCCCAAAACGCCTATGCAAATAATCATAGCAGCATCACTCATTAGGCAAAATGTACAAATGATTCATTCCCTTAAGTGTCCAATAAAAAATAAATAAAATGTGGTACATCCATACAAGGGAATATTATCTGTCAATAAAACACAATGAAGTATAATGACTCTATTATATAAACATGAAAAACCTCTTGCTAAATTAAAGAAACCGATCACAGTTACATAGTCGGAACTCCTTATCATATTGCAGTTATATAAAATTTACAAAATAAGAAATATAGCAAATAGGCAAAAATGTACTAAATTGGTGAAAACTAAGTTGTATTTTATTTTATTTTATTGATTTGTATTTTTAGGTAAGGATCTACAGAGTGTTCAGGATCTCACCACTAGATTAGACTCATAATGATGCACCTGTTTACAGCTTCCCAAGAGCTGGGATTACAGGTGTATGCCATCATATCCAGTATCAATTGCTGTCTCAGTGCCCTGGGGTGGAGCCAGCACCGAAGGCCCTGGGATTGAAACCCCATCCTCTGCACCTGTTTGCAAGCTCTTTAATCCACTGAGCTCTTTGGCCAGCCTTTTTTGAAAAGAGTATTTTAACCGTAATGAGAATTTGTAAAATTAACTGAGGTGACAGATACTTAAATCTGTCAATATACTAAAAGATATTAAGTTGTACAATTTCAGTGGAAGATTTTATGACATATAAATTATAGTTCAATAAAGCCATTTTATATCACACTATAGTCACACTTTCCTAAGTGAAAGAGTGACACCTGTTTAATTTCAACTTAACTTCCTTGATTCAGAGATCTTTCTGTATGACATCTATTTTTACATATAGCTTGCATATGTACTTATCCCTCTACATAACAAATGACATGGAGAAATATGTAACTGGATTTTACTAAGGCCACAGTTTCTGCCCTGGAGAACACCATAAAATTGCCAGCATCTTGTGTTGCATTTACTGAGCCCTGCTCCCACGCTCCCACCCAGATGGGGACACAGGCCCTGAGCAGTCTGTCCTTTCTCTACTTTATCATCAAAGAGTGCCTCAAGCTCTCCTCACAAAAGCCTCACGTGACCTACAACCTTGCTTTGGACCACATCTCCAAGGCTGTGCAGAAATCACACACTGCTGCTTGACAGCGCACTCAACAAGGGGCCTGATAAGTGGGGAACTCTCTACCTGGACCTATCTTTTGTGATCCTGAAATTTATGTCACATGATAGATAAAAAAAAAAAAAAAAAAAAAAGAGTAAGAAAATATCTAAGTGCAACCCAGCTCAAAGAGGAGAAAAACCTCCGTACAAAACGGATTCATTTCTTTGCTGCATCATTAAATCCTCACGTGGGTTCTACAAGGTGTTCATTTTGTAGTTTAAATTTCGAGGAACAGAATTTCTTCTTCTATTAATGGGTGAGTGGTGGCCACGCTGAGGTTCCATCTACCTCCTCCTTTAGCCACCTCTTGCTCCACTTGCAGGATCTTAACTTGAATGAAGGCGACTTTACGTTGCTCTGTGGTCATCTGAGTGTCTTTGCCAGTCTACCAATAAGTTTGACTCCACTAGCCAGAGGCCTCACTGTACACGACAAACTAGGAAGCACAGTGTCAACGCAGTACGGACAGCTGCCCCCTTGAATGTGAGAGACATTTAAGCCACATTAAAATGAATCTCATATACCACACTAAGAGATAAGAATGTATAAAATAGCAACTTACACACACATACAATGCTTTTAAGTGCAGTCAAGGATAGGGAGAAACATTTGTTTGGCCCAACTGGAAATGGTATAGAATTTTACATCGCAGACCCCACTGAATACAACACAGGTTGGGTGAAGATCACATGGAAGGAAATTTGCTTCTTAATCTAAACACAAGAGAGCAAGTGTCGCTGTGTGCTTTGACCCTTGATTTGGAAGAGGAGATGAAGTCCTTCCATAAACATCAGCACAAATGCCTTCAAGCAACCCCTGGCTTCACAGTGAAAAGAATCTGTGTTCTGGATATCACGCATCACGGGGCCGCTGAGAACTCGGAGCTGAAGGACACACTCACTCAGCCTCTTGGCCACACTAACCAGACAGTGGGATTATTACAACACAAGAGATGGCTCAAAATAAAACAGCTGGGATAAACTGGGCCCCGGAGCAGCGCACAGTCATCCTGGGAACAGATTCGAAGGTACTTTTCAAAGTTATGGCTGAGAAACGTGAGCTGTTCCTAAAATGAAAAGGAGATTCCTACTCTCTTTCTAAATTGTATCTTCAAGAGATCATTCTAAAATTTGCAGTTTCATTGGCGGTGGTCATGGTGGGAATGCGAAGAAGAAAACTTCCACAGAGAAGAGAGGGTCCGTGCGCTGCGGGCTGGGGTGGTTTGGTTCTGGCAGGTGGGCGGTGGCCTGGAACTGAAGGCATTTCCTTAGCTCGTGGCCACAGCTTCATGATTGCTTGACTCACAGCCAGTCCGAAGACGGGGAGAGAATTCTCTCTCTCTCTCTCTCTCTCTCTCTCTCTCTCTCTCTCTCTCTCTCTCTCTTCTCCTGAGACCTAGCTGAGGAGCAGACAGAAAAAGATAAATATAAAATACATAAATACTTTGAAACAGATTTTCATATGTCAGTTCCCATCTAGTCCATGTTTTCCACCGCTCCTTGGGTACATAACATCACACATTTGCATGTGTGTGTGTGTGTGTGTGTGTGTGTGTATTAATCTTAGAAAAGGAACTGAACTTATACATAGACACACAAACATATATATATATATATATATATCCTCTTGACGCATGTGCACCCTCTCCTCTCTATTACATATCTATTTATTGAGAAGTGCTGTCCCTTTGTTAGATTGTATAAACACGCTAAGTTGTCTGGTTAGAATTCATACTGAGTTCAGTTGGATATCGAAGCCTCAGTTTGCAAACTGATTCCAAACTTGGATTCCTTTTATCCCAGCACCACAAGCTAGATTAAGGAATTCTGCTTTCACAACCATCAGGTCCTCCAGAGAACTGAGCGCCATTATTTGTACAGCCGTCGAAAGTGAGAGAGAACCTTCTAGAGCTTTCGGTGATAGCAAACAGCTGACTGCGGCACACAGGCCATAGGTTCACCGGTGCTTCCGCAGAGTCACCTGGAACAGAGATGATCAGTGACCAAAAGGCTCGGCGTATTGAGTTCAGGATCCGCAGAAGCGATTCTGAGACAGAGCTTGCAAGGTCCAGAGCAGTAGACTGTTTTCCGGAAGTAACGCTTTGTGATGCAGATGAGATGACGTGTAGGTGATTCAAAGAACAGAAGTGAAACGTGAAGATCTGGAGAGCATTTACTCTGTGCTAGCCGCACCTACTTTTCAGTTTGGGTTGTGTTTCCCAGGGAAAGCTTGAAGCCCTGTTCTTTGCCACAACCCACAGGAACCTTGAGGTACGCAAAGTGGTCAGCGATGTCACAGAAGGAGACAGCTACCTGATTCTCAGATTAAAAAAAAATACAAATTTGCTGTGATCAGATTGGAATTCACACTCTATACTTGGACATTAAGGAGTCAGCCCAAGAACACACAGGCCACCATATGTCACCTAGAATAAGTGTACCTAGAGTCACCTCTCATGCTGAAGATAAAACAGAGAGTGCAGGAGAGAGAAATGTATGGATTACAGTGGAGGCAAAAATAATTTCTAACAAATAAACATGAAATAGGGGTAGGAAGCTAGCAATCCCTTTCCAAAGTACTTATATATTTATTACTTAAATACACAAGTTTACTCCAATACAGCTGGCTCAACTTTTCATTATCAAATTTGATTCTATTTTTTACAAAACTACTTTTAGCATTCCCTCTTGGCACATTTTCTAAGCAATTCTGGCCATTTGAAAATGGATTGAAACTTGGGAAACAATCCCTTTGCTTTAATGGAAATTGTATTGACTTTTGGAATTAAACAATTTGGAGTATGAATTTACCCTGAGAATGACAACCAAAAACTGGGGATTCTCCCCAGGCCGCCTGTTGTCACCTTGCGAGTAGTTAGAAAACACATAGTTCAGAGATTTAGCATGCAGGATGAGTTTTATGCATTATTGTTTTTCCTGGGAAAAAAAAATTAAAAATAAATGACATGGTTGATAAAGTTGGACAATACCATTTGGCAACCAAAGGCAAGATGCCTTTTTTTTTGTTTCTAATTTATAATTGCCTCATTCGCCATGCTGCTCTGGTGGATAAGTTCGATAAACATCACACCCCCCAAAATAAATAAATAAATAAATAAATAAATAGATAGATAGATAGATAGATAGATAGATAGATAGATAGATAGATAAATAAAAGTCAAACTCAACAGGAAGGTATAAGAGTGAAAACAGAAATGCAAAGCTCTGCAAAGCCATTCCTGTCTGACCTCCCGCCGACAGCTACTGCTGCTGCCTGTGCTGCAGTGACCTATCTCACCCCGTAGCTGCTCCTAGAGACGTCTTCACAACAACAATACTTAGTAGTAGTAAAAGCAGTACAATAATGAAAAATAATAATAACCCTCATTTGCTGTATGTATATTGTATACCAGACCAACTTTTTATTAAGTATTCCATTTAATTCTCAAAGTAGCATCTAAGGGGCCAGCCAGATAGCTCAGTGGATTAAAGCACCTGCTTAGTCAGACACAGGGTCCGGAGTTTGATTCCCAGCGGGCCATGCTGGCTCCAACCTGGGAACGTGCTGAGACAGTGATTGAGCCTGGGCATGGTGGCACACGCCTGTGATCCCAGCACTTGGAAGGCTGAAACGACAGGAACATCACTACAAGTTCGATTTTTGTAGTGAGACCCTGTGGACCCTGTACTAAATACATACGAAAATACAAAAAAATTAAAAAGTAGCATCTCAGCAGATATGATCGTTACATATATTTTAGAAATTTATTCATTTATTTATTTTAAGTACCAGGGATCCCACTCAGGACCTTGCATTTGCCAGGCAGGCACTTAAGCCACTGAGCTGTCTCCCCTGCCCTATTTTAGAAATTTATGCTGATTGCATGCTATTTAGAGATTTATAGTTTCATCTAGAAAGGTTTTGAAGTCACTTGACAGAGTGCAAAAGTTCAACTGTAGTCTGATGGAATCCAGAGTTCAGGAGCATGAATCTCAAATGCCTAGAATCCAGATACGATCCGCCCTTCCTGCTGACCGCCAGCCCAGGGGGCTTCGTAGGCCGCTGTGATAGGACCCCACGCTCTCCTCCGCCTCTCTCCTGTAGTGTTCGGCTTGCCCAGGATCTACACATAGGGGGACTGGCTAGGAAATTAAGGAGCCATCACAGATATATAGACTTGAGGGTTTTTTCCAAAAACCTCCCCACAACAAATAATGTGCTTCTTTACTTCTTCCATTGTGTAGCAAATGGTTTTGGTTTTTTTTTTTTTTTTTTTTTCTTTTTTTTCTCCTTTTTCTCTACCCGGTTGCTATATACCTGTCTGAGGGATCCATGGGCTTAATAAAATAATCCCCAAACAACATAAAAAACAATGCCAGCCTAAAATGAAGTTGTAGAAAACACAGTAACTGCTGGCTTGGAGAGATTCCTTGAGCTGTTTTTCTTCTTGGTGCCTTTTATTGCTCATTCTTCTGCATGAACTGTTGGTCTCTGATGGCTGGCTCAAGCAATTATTTTCCTTCCGTGTTTCACCGGTGGATCTAGACAATTTCAGGGTCCTTACATCTTAATGAATGTAATTTCGTGGCATCCTTGTGTATTTTTCTCCTACTCCTCTCATTTACTAAAAGGTAGAAGGCACAATAAGTCTTAGAATGAACTACATTGTCTGGCAGGTCATGGTATCTGGAGCCTGGACCCCCCTAGGAAGATCATATGGGTTTGAAAAGAGCAGCCATTTGGATAATGGTAGCAGGGTTTGGGAGATGGCTCAGCAGTTTTAGTACTTGCCTGGAAAGCTCAGGCATGTGAGTTGGATCTCTGGTGCAGCATACAATGAGGGCCCTGGGGCCCTGGACGTGCAGTGCCAGCCACTGAAACCAAGAGTGGGGGCGCACACCTGTAATCCCAGGGCTGGCGAAGCTGAGAAAGGAAGACCGCTATGAATTTGAGCTGTGTGACAGGACCCTGTACCACATGATATAGATAAGTAGATAGATAGATAGATAGATAGATAGATAGATAGATAGATAGATAGATGATGATGATAGATACATGCATACATACATACATACGTACATACATACATACATACATAGAATAACAGCAGTAGAGCTGCACAGCATGAAATCCAAGGTCCTTGAATGATTCTTGATAACTTGGGTTTTTCATTCTCTTGCTGTTACCCTTGTTTAGGTTCTGAGCATCCTATTCCCATGTTAATAGAACAGAAAAGAAATCTAGCAAGTCTATCATCCATTTGTTTCACTGTCCCTTCTCCTAATCCACAGTATTTTTTTTTCTATTTTTATCATCTAAAGCTTTTTTCTTTCCTAGCTAGCTTTCATTACCTTTTTTTTTCCTTTCATATTTGGTACAGGGTCTCACTATGCAGCTCAGACTCACAGTGATTCTCCTGTTTTCAGCCTCCCCAGCCCTGGGATTACAGATGTGTGCCACCATGACTGGTCTCATTGGCTAGGTCAGTGAACCCAGGGTGGCGCCAGCCAGGCATATGGTGCTGGGAATTGAACCCTGGTCCCTGTGCTTGCCTAAGCAGGCACTTACTTGTCTGAGCTATCTCACCAGCCTTTATCATCTAATTCTAAATGCAAAAGGTAAGCCCTTCTTACTTTCCAGCTTCATATTTCCTTCTAATGCATTTTATTTCCTTTTATTCCCCACCAGAGCTCCCTTTCCATTATATATTTTCCATTTAAACCTTGGAGGTCATTTGCACTTCTGCTCCTTTCTTCTGCCAGGAGAATCCTACCCACTCCTGAAAGCCTAATCTATAACCCTGATCACTTATTCATCTCACTTTTACCTATATCCCAACTGAAATAAGTTTATGAATTTACCCATCAAGTACAAAACATGCCTTTTGAAGTTGATAATAATGAAAAAGCAAAGTCTTTGCTTTCTTTTTAGTTTAATATATTTCAAATACCCGTAAGCTGGATTTTAATACACACATCATGTGGGTGTGTAACTTAGTTGTTTATTTTCCATGGTATAATATTGGTAATGCTTAACTCCCTCTGACCTTTAGTTAATTTTCCAAGTACATAAATCTGATGACTGATAGCCCAATACACTGATTCCCTGCCTCCGTAATGGGTCAACACAGAAGTCTGGGAACACTGGGTCCTCCAAAAGGTAGATGAGGAACTCCTCCCTACCACGAGGGGGCTCTGAAGAAGCAGCAGCGAAAACTTCACCTGAGGACGTCTGAGAAAGGAGAATCTCCAGTTCTCTCTACCGGGACAGAGTCCACAGTTAACTAAGTTTTCGTTGTTTCACATTGTTTATTATGAAACAATAAAAAACTTGGTTAAACTGTGGACTCTGTCCTGGTAGAGAGAACTGGAGATCCTGTGTGAAAAGCACTGAAGACCACACACACACACACACACACACACACACACACACACACACCACAGGAAGTACTAAGTAGACAGTTTCTTGGAGATGGAAAATGAAGCAAAGCCACACAGTTCACTTTGATGGGGCCCTGGCCCTGGGTTAGCACACCCGACCCTTAAGACAGCCTTTCAAGTGACAGTCAGACATTGTTATTTTCATTTGCTGAAGGGAGATCAGAGCTGTGGGAGATTAAGAGCCTTAGCCAGGGTCACGCAATTAGTAAAAGAGAAAAACCACAGGCTGGGAAAACATATTTGCAAAAACATTTCCTATAAATAGCCCCTACCTAAAATATTTGAAGACAGATAAAACTGAGCCAAACAAATAAGTCAGTTACAAATAGGCAAAGTATTTAAACACTTTTCATCAAACAAGGCATATTGCTGGCAGATGAGTACACAAAAAGATAGCCAACGCCTTATGTCAGGAATTGAATAACAAATCTGACCTACCACACAATGCCTCTTGCATTGGCTAACAGCAAGAACTTGACACTACCAAGGGCTAGAAAGGGTGGGTGACAGGAAGCTCCCTCATGGCTGAAGGGAATGCAATGTGGTGCTGCCATACTGGGTACTGTGGACACAGCCTCTTGTACATTCAGCGTGGTCTTTTTATATAATTCTGTAATAAACTTCTACATATTTGTTCAAATGAGATGAAAATGTATTTCCCTGTGAAAAAGTTACATGCTCACACACATAGATGTGGGTGACAGCTTAATTCATAACTGTCAAAACTTAGAAGCACTTACAGTGTCCTTCAGGAGGAGAATACATCAGCGGACTTTGTGCGCCCAGCAAGTGAAGCTATCATCCAGTGGCTAAATACAAATGTGCTCTCAAACCATGCGAACACATGGAGTGACCACTGCTATGTGAGAGAAGGCAAGCGGAAGCGGTTGCGTGTGATTTTCATTCTGTCCCAGCTAAGAACAGGCGGAATGATGACAGTGGAAAT
Source organism: Myocastor coypus (assembly GCA_004027025.1). Classification (NCBI taxonomy): domain Eukaryota; kingdom Metazoa; phylum Chordata; class Mammalia; order Rodentia; family Myocastoridae; genus Myocastor; species Myocastor coypus. Next base: position 29,317 of record PVJA010017071.1, on the reverse strand, counting down.
CTGAGTGGTCGCTGTGAGTACCAGAGCCGAGAAAGAGGAAGGAAAACATGGACTACAAGATGTTCTTTGGGTGGTAAAATCCTCTATGATCTCATAAAGGAAACACCTGCCTTTACACATTGTTGAAGTCCACAAGACGAGGGGATACAGATATCATCAAAGGGCTCAAGCTAATAGTCATAGATAAACACTGGGTTGTAGATTCTTGGAAGAGACTGCAAAAATGTTAATGTTAAGGAACACTATGTAGGCCCAGCTGGATGGCTCAGCGGGCTAAAGCGCCTGCCTTAGTAGAGCACTTGGACTGGAGTTCAGCCCCCGGCACCACAAGCCATCCTGGCCCCGTCCCCAGGGCATGCTGGGACAATGATTGAGACTGGGCATGATGGCGTGCACCTGTAATCCTAGTGCTTGAAAGACTCAAAACAGGAGGATCACCACAAATCTGACCTGCATGTGAGACCCTGTAGACCCTGTACTAAATGCATAAAGAAAAAAAGAAAAAGAAACAAAGAAAGAAAGAAACAAAAAAGAAAGACTGGGTAGGGACTAAAGAAATTTAAGGAATTTTCCACACTTCCTGCTATCCAGTTTCTTCTATAAATCTAAAAGTACTCTGAATTTTTTTCAACTATTTATTTATTTATTTATTTATTTATTTATTTTATTTATTGCAGAGTCTCGTTACACAGCTTGTACTAGTAGTGATCTTCCTGTTCCACACTCCCCAGCACTGGGATTACAGGTGTGCGTCACCACACCAAGTTTCAACACAGTGCGCTACGAGGATGGGACCAACACAGTGTGCAGCACTGGGGATTTAACCCGGGTCATTGCACCAGCCAGGTAGGAGCTTAGAGAGATGAACTATTTCCCCAGCCCCAAGACTGCTTTAATTTTCAAAAAATTAAAATCTATTTTAAAAAGTCTGAAGCACAGAGAGCATTTGAGTCCAAGTCTACCTGATGGTAAAGACACAGCCGCATGAAGATTCCAGAAGGACCCTTGAGCCTATGGTCAGAGACTTTGCAACACATGAATGCTTCTGTCTTATCACTGACATTTTTAGGTTTGGGAAAATATTTTTTTTGAATGACATTACGAAAATTGTGAATGAACACCCACGGAACGAACCTCAACACGAAATGAAGGAAATCAGTGCTACACATATTCTTCCAGAAAATAGAAAAAAACAATTCCCAAACTGCACTCTTCTGATTTAGAATTCCAAGGCAAGTACAGGACCAAAACAAAGCAAAATAAAATTAAAACCTCAGAGAAAAATGCTGTGATTCAGGAGATTATGCCCTTTCCTATTTTGTCCTGAAAATACCAATCCACCGATCAGAAAGACTCCAGCTTGAACTCCTACGGAGTTTCACCAAAATAAACTCGGTTACCGATGAGAAAATAGAAGGAACAGCAAGAAGGACAGCACCAATAAGACCTGTGTGTCCTCAATTTATGAGAGCAAGGCAGTATGTGAATAGCATAAACCTCTCCCATCACCGGACCACAGGTCAACACCACTAACACATAGCCTCTCCCTCTAGCCAGCTGTAAAGGGTGCTACTGAGCACATTCCTGGAAGACTGAGATACGCTCTCAGTCCCTCAGTCAACTCTGAGCCTCATCTCCCCAGCCAGTCTGTCTTTCATCTCTGCGGTTGGTGGTCTTGTTCCTAGGAATTATTACAAACCTTTGCATTATATATATCAAGTTCCTCGGACATTCTGAATTTATAGAAAAACAATTGTCATAAACTTTCACTTGAACTTCATCATTATCCATTGAAATTGGCATATCATTTTATTTTATAACATTTAAGCACAGAAAAATTTTAAAAATGGACTCTTTTGGGGTGACTTGAAAGGAATTATAAATGGTTGGGCTTTTGCATTTCACTCTGAAAATAAGAGAATATTTCCTCTACATAGTAACTGAGTTTACCTCTGGACTTAGCCTTTTTAAACTGTAAAAGTTTAAACTGTAGCTCTAAAAGTTCTAGGGTTTGGGTTATACCCAAATCTTTGGCAAGATACACCTCCATCTTCCTGATTTAGCTCGGGTCTGGTCTAGTGCTGGTTCTCAAAGAAGCGTCTAGTCTTTCTTAATGTCTATTATTGATCTTCATGTCTTTAATTTACAAGGCGAATATCACTTATTAAATATGCCTAACATCTGAAGTGTTTCAGATTTCAAATTTCTATGTTTTCCATTTTGGAATATATAAGCTGCGGCTGAAATACAGTGACCTTCAATTTTTAAAGTTACCACAATGAAATGCACGTTTCTATTAATCCCCCTCAAACTGCCTCTCCTCTTCACAGATACTTTTTATATTAAGTTTATCGGTACAGTTTAGATGTACATAATAGTTGCACTCATCACAGGAAGTTTATACTGGTATATAACTCCATTCCTCTTTTTCTCCCAGACTCCTCCCCTCACTTCAGTCTCTCTGCCCCTCCTTATTCACAAGGCTTTGTTTCCATTTTACCCTTCTTCTATTGGCTTTCCTTCTGGTCTGTTCCTTCCTTTCACCTGCCTCTCCCTGACTCCTCTTTGTTCACATGCAAAATCTGAATCTTTCCACTCAAGAAAAAAGTTCAGAGCCAACTTTGCTCTTGAGTCTGCTGCCAGTGAGGACCTATCTCACATGGCTGGGTGGTCCACCAAGACGTACTCTAGGCCATTGGTGAGTAACCCAAGTCAAAGTTTACCTGAGCTCCATTTGTTTTAGCTCTGGAGTACATGGACACTCCCTAGCACTGGGTAAAAAATGTATCATGCACTTTAACCTAGAATGCTTCCTTACCCCTGTGAGCAGGACATAAATGTCTGAACCTCTGTGACCCTCTTACCTTGTGGCAACCTCCACCTGTGATTTAGAGGACCAACAGGCCAGGCCATCATGGCCCATGTACATGGCACACCCTGTGGTCCTGCCCCTGTGTCCTACATGCTGGAAGCGGTGACGACAGGGATGGCATCATAGTGCCCTCTAGTGATGACCAAACTGTGTCCCATTGTGTCTGGCATGAGTTCAGAGCCCCTATTTTGGCCCACTGACAACAAGATAGTTTAGGTTAACTACCTGATGTCTGAGTGCCCCCCAGACCCAAGAAAGGATGTGTGCTCCCCTGAACGAGCCAAGTATTGAAGACTTTCAGATCTCATCAGACCTCTCCTCACATACAAAGTCCTCTGGTGCTCTCTTACTAAAATAGCTTGATGGAGATAAAATTAAATAATATTAAAGATCACCTATGATGTGTAAGTAAGGCCATGATTTGTTTGAGCATAATCACAGCACTCTGTAGCCATCACTACAGGCTCATTCTTGAATAATTCCATCCCCCCACAAGAAATACCATGCCTATTTGCAGTTCTTCTGTGCTCTCATCCCCACCCACAACAAATCACCAATCAAGTTTCGGCATCTGAATATTTGCCTCTTCCAGATGTTTCATGCAAACAAAATCATGGGAGGTGCGGTCTTTCATGCCAGGTTTCTCTTCCTTGGCATAATGCTGTGGAGGTTCATACTCACCGAAGCATCAGTGCACGTCTTCCTTTTGATGTTCAGACCATGTCCCATCACAAGGATATACATCATATGTTTATCTATTCATTCCACAGCCCTCCTCAAATAACCATATGTAGGAGCTGAAGTGTCACCACAGTCACTGCTTCCCATGAATTGGAAGTTGATTCCAAGAAGTTTGAAAAGTGGACTCCCTAGGGTTGAGGAGATAGCTCCGTGATATTAGCCTGACAAGTGCAAGGTCCTGAGTTCCATCCCTGGTGCCCAGCAAAAACAATTTAAATGACACGTAGACTTCTAGAAAATGGCTGGCATGAATTCTGTCCTTTTGTGTGAAGATCAGAAAGGCAGGAAAAGGACCCAGAGTCACTTTTGCTGGAGCAATGATTCTGGCTGGTGTCTACAATATCCACGGCCTTCAGGCCTGTGTCATGAACCTTCCCTCAAAGGTCTGGGAAATTTAAGGGTGCTTTATATTGAAACAGACAAGAGACTTTGTATTTCCTGTGTCCCTCATCTGGACACCCATGATTGTCTTCTGAATGTCATTGCCAGACCACCACAAACAAATAGATTAAAGGTCTCCGAAGCGAACATCCTGGGTGGTACCTGTCCATCCACACAGTACCTCTGCCCCTCCCATGCTCTGGAAAGGAGAATAGTCCAGAAATACCCACCTGTTCCATGCAGGGTTTTCCACATTGTGTAACATACCAAAATGCTATGATTTATTTTTATATGTAAATTCTCTAACTGGCCCATGCTATAACATAATATAAATGACCCTCAAGAAATAAAGCATTTTTCACATTTTCTGAAAACCCCGGCTGCACTCACATAGTTGAAGACTTAGTTCTACTGCTGGCCTTCCACGGGAGCTTTCTCGTCCATGTTAAGGCATTCCTCTCGCTCAGTGTCACTGCCCTTTATCTGAAAGCTAGATCCCAGTTTCCCTGAGGTGGGTTATTCTCCGTTAATCTTATTCAGCTCTGTAGCAATATGGACAGCCAGGTGAGTAAGAGCAGGATTTTCTGGTCACCAAAAGGGCAATATATTCAAAAGACACAATAGAAATTAGTCTATCATAATTCTACCAAAGGCTTTAGAGCCTGTATAAGCAAACAACCACTTCTCTGTAAGCAAATATTTACTGAATATTTAAGTACTGGAGAATGGCTCTTGCCTACTATGCTGTGCTTTCCCTTTGAACCAGGAGCCAAAATGTCAGACAGCTGTGCTTTGTTGGTTTGTTCAATATTGAGATTCAGTAATGATGAATAAATAAAGCGGGTTCTAAGGAACAACGAGTGAGTTTTGTTTCTGTCTTTCTCCTAAGGATGGGATTGCAACAGAAAACCGCCCTTGTGAACAAGGGTAGGTGGAGCACGGGCATTCATCTTAGCACAGGCCAGGGCTTATAGCAGAGGGAGTGATGCCTCTAGCCATTTAGTTGCCTTCTGTGCAAAGTGGAGAGGAAAATGTCTGTTGAGCTCATTTTCGCTAGGACTGATGAGAGCGAAGATGGATGGGTACAGTTTTAGGCTGGCAAGAGACAGGGATTTCAGACATCGGGTTGCATTCTTGAGTCAAACAAGACTGGGATGGATGACTTTGCCAGGACCCTGTCTGTATCTCAGGGAACAGCTGGGGCACAATAACGGAAAACCACAGGGCAGCCGGAGTAGCTCGGATTTTTCTTATGAGGGCAACAGCGATGACTAAAAGTCTAATAGCAATCAAAAGCCAGTCCCAGGGGGCGCATTCTTTTCCTTCAGAATTGTTCAACAAAGGCCGCAGCTCTTCGGATGCCTGAGAGCTGGTGAACAGGCAAGGCTGCTGCGGTGTGCCAGAACTGTTCAAAGCCATTTCTGATGTTTTAAAAGGACATCGGGACCTGTGGTAAGCAAGCTTAAAAACAGCAAGCGTTTTAAAGTAGTCTCTAAAAATTAACAGAGAGCTGGTCAGCTGCACTCAGTGTGCAGTTCCTGAAGAACTAGGAGAATGCTGGCATCTGCTAGTTTCGCGAGGCTCTGCAAAACTCTTGCCTCTAGCCCTGGGTGCTGAGGTGCGCAGCCCTCTCCCACAGAAGCTACCTGCAAAACAGAAAGTAGTAGAGTTACCAGGGATGGGATCAACCTGCATTCCTAAACTGCCCCTTTGTTCTTGACTTAGTTTCCCAACTGATTTAATTAAGGTCTCATAAGATCTTTCTAATGAAAACCTCTGCACACTAACTGGCTCTCAGCTGACCTTGCTTTACTTAAATTTTCACTGTAAACAGGAATTTAAAACTTATGAGAGGTATGATTTTACAGAAGAGAGATGGAAAGATCAGCTTGCTTAAGCAACTCGCCTAGAATTGTTTGGTTACTGACTAACCCAAATATAACTTAAGCCTGATCGTTTTGATTCTCTAATTGCTACGGCTGCTGGCACCCCCATTTTACTGAGGGCATCTTTGATTTACTGAACGTGTAGTAGGCATTCAAGGAATGCTTACATTTCCCCTTTTGGAGTCTTTGCAATGAAGCAAATTTCTTTCTCAAATAAATCCCCATCATAATTCCCTTTGAAGGAATTTGCATCAGTGCTTTGAAATTGAACTATAATCTGCATCTGTTTGAAGCAATTGTTCACCAATTGTGCCAAAAGAGTAGCACTGTCTACATTAAGAGAAATTCTGAAGTGGAAGAGTAGTGTCAGGCCATACCATCCTGAATGTGCCTGATCTTGTTTGAAAGCAACACATCTCTTCTGCAAGCTTATAACAGAGCTATATTAGCTACAATGCTGCAAAATCTTCCCAGAATAATATCCATGTATAGGATATAATATCTGAACTCAGGAAAATAGAGTCATGTAAATGTGGAAGGAAGTACTGGCGCTTGAAAGACTTACGTCCACTGAGCAGTACACAGTCTCCCATATCCCCAACCTTTGGTGATCGCATTGTATCTTCAAACTGGGATGTATCGAACGTTTTCAAAAATTAGATTCTGTTTCTCTACCCACCTTAGAAAGGTAAAGCTTTACCGAGATGAGGGTCTAAAGAAAAGGTTGTCCTCGGCATAATCAAAACCTTACTGGAAGATTAAGTGAATGCTGCAGAGAAGGGAAATGAATCTGCGCTTCTGAGTGAAATTTTGCTGTACTCAGTGCCAACTTCCTGCAGTTCAGGCTTAGCTTGGAGGAGTAGGAGGAGGACCCCCGAAGGCCATGGTGGAGAAGGGCAGCAGCCACCAGACAGATACTCTGCCTGGGAAGCTTATTTGAAGTCATTCAGCCCTGGGAAACCTGGCTTAAACCAATCAAACAGGCAGGGGATTGATGCGGGATTAGCAACCCACTTTAATAAGCTACAAGAAGCCTTGTCTGTCAGGATTCCTGCTATCCACAGCAACCAATCAGTGCACTCTCTTCCCAGTAGGGAAACCTATTTGAGAGTCCTGCTGCACTGCAGGCTCTTGCTGGAGAACTCCATCGTCAGTTGATGGCCAGGCAGTGTCAGCTAAGGCTTATTCAAGATAGATGATACTGAAGAGGAAGAATCTAATGGACTCTATAAACAGTCTGTTCTCCTAGAAATTCCAAGTTGCCGAATCATCAGAAAGCAGAGTACTTGGACTCTATTAGTTCAACATTTCCTTCCAAGGAAGATGGATCTGCTGCCTCCCGTATTCACATCCAGTGAGTGAAGGCTGTAGCCAAATAACCTTGGAATCTTCTTATAGAACGACCAGTAAAAGAGGAGACAAAATTTGTCCCTGAACCCTTTTTTTTTCATGCTTTATTTAGTTACACTGTACAACAGAGGTCACTAATGTTTACTGGATGTCTCTTCCCCTCTAGGATGCTGAAATTTATCAGGCACAGTCTACATCCCATCAGCACTCGTGGTCTATCAGGAAGTCTGATAACGTAGAATTACAGACATAACTGATACTGGAACAGGTTGAAAAGGAGAGGCATTAATTTAACCAGCATAGGAAATAGCTCAGGAATACTTTACAGAAGAATTCATAAGAAAGCTGAGGAATTCCTAAGAAAGCTGGGATGTCAAAGATGCACAGAAATATGTTGGTATACAAGGCAAATGAAAAATAGAAACAGGTTTTCTGGACAAAGTACTCATGGCTGAAATTAGAACACAGTGCTCAAAATAGGTTGAAGCAAAATACAGATTTGCTTATTACACTAGGATATCCATGGCGTATGCAATGTTCACTCTTTGTGTCAGGGGCAGCCAGAATCAAACAGAGTCATTGCCTCACTGGTCTCTGACTATTTCCCGTGCTTTCATTCATCAAGCCTTACATTTAGGGTGCCTGGTTCCACAGGATGGGAAATGAAGCCACCATCTCAGGCTTCCACGGTCCTTCGCATCTGGGTCCCAGGAGGTATTTAGCGCTGTCTTGCTCAGCAAATGCCTACCAATGCCCAGGAAAGGACTCTACATCTGGTAAGAAGGAGGCAAAATCTCAGAAAAAGGAAGGCATGGAACCCCAGGTCCCTGGGACAGCCTTTGCGTTCCAAAGACTGTTCCAAGTCGAGGGCCCATTGTGAGTAATCGGGGATGGGAGTATTTGCATCTATGCCGGTGGAACTGAACAGGCTAGTGTTGTAGAGAAAATGAGAGTGCTCTGGCTCCTGTGTGGTAAACTAGCTGTTCTTGAGGATGTGGAAAGTACAAGGGCAGGAAGCAAAGGAATGATGTCATCGCTTTGCAGTCTAGCCTATTCAACCTCTCTCTTTGCCTGGTGCTGAACAGGGCATTATGTTGAAGATAAATGCTCTTCATGTAACAGGTCACCCCTGGGGCTTCTGGGTACTGTCTGGTGATATTCTATCCAGTTCGTCCTCCCTGAACTCTCTTCTGTTAGCAAGCCTCAGTCCTGTCTCTGTTCATACATGTTAGCAAGTCTTCAACACACTTTGTCTCACGTACCTTCTTCGGGTATTTTCTCCAGTCCCTCGGCAGCCTACTGAGCTACCCTAGCACTATGGGATTGTGGGCAGGAGTCACAGAATACACACAGCCAAAATAACTGTGGTTTCTACTTGCTGAGATGCTTTTAACTTGCTGGTGGGATTTGGAGGCGGAAGGAGGTTATCCTGACATTAGAGCAAGCATTCTCGGTAGGAAGGAAAGCATGAGGATACAGAGTATCACCTCACAATGCTGCGAAGGGTCAAACATGTAGAATGTGTAGGTGTGGCCACAAATGAAAGCAATTCAGAAAATCATGAGAAATTTGTCAATAAGGTCAGATTGTCCTAACGAAGCTTTCAGAGAGAGGAGTGATACATCTCACAAGGCAATCTATAAATAGTTCAGTAAAGAGATTGGTGGTCAGTCCCAAGGTCAGCGGAAAGCAGTTAGACTGGTAATTTAAAATGTGACTGATTACTTGCGTATAAATAACTCTCACGTACCTCACTACATCTTTCCCCGGGAATCTACCAACTGCATAGCCTTTATCTCCATTTCAGAGAAGGAGAAGGTGCTTAGAGGCGAGGGAAGATGTTCAAAACTCAAGATAGAAATACACCCTGAAATTATTTCAATTGATACATAAAAATATAAAAATATGCATATTAATGAAGCAATACGTGCCATCTCAAAATATATAATTTTTAATCATTTAGTCAGTTTAAATATAACTATTCAAACATTTACAACTGTCTATAGTGAAGACTTTTAATACATTTTCTTCTAGCTCTTGTGAAATCCACTTCACTATGATAATCTGCAGTCATCCTGCTATTCAATAGTCAATGAGAACTTCTCAAACATATCTATGATCAATTAGAGTCTACTCACTACCCTCTCCTCATCCCTTTCTTGCCAGCCTATGCTAACCACCGTATAACTCTCAACCTCTGTGAAACGAAGTTTTACATCCTGCACACGAATGAGATCGTATAGTCCCTGTTTTTCAATGCTTGGCTTATTTCACTTAACAATGAGCTTCAGTTCCATTCAGCTTGTGACAGAGAATGGCGCTTCCATCCTTTGCATGGCTGAAGAGCACCCCACCATGTGTACATGCCATGCTTTCCTGCCCATCCTTCGGTTGATGGACACTTGGGTTGTCCCCATTTCTTAGCCATTGTGAATAACCCTGCAATCGCCAAGGGGGTGCAAGCAACCAAATTTAAAAAATGGTCAGTGACTTGAACGGGCATTTCTCAAAAGAAGAGATACAAATAGACAACAAGTAAGTGATATCAACCTCTCCCCGTTAGTAAGGGTGGCTATTGTGTAAAAGAACAAGCTAAAGCTAATAAGCAAGAACCTAGAGAGAAGGACATTTTGATATTGTTGGGAGAAATTTAAAATAGTACAGCCCTTATGAGTATTGTCACAAAGAGTGAAGACAACAAGCCTTGTCCTCTTAATCACCAGCTAGACACACACACACACACACACACACACACACACACACACACACACACATGTACACATGTATTTGAGGTTTAGGTGAACCTCTCTTCATGAATACAAAGTTTCAAAATATCAGAGCATTCTTCATAAAGAGAAACAAAGCTTGATTTAGGAGTCTTCAACAATGTCTCAGCGACCATCTGGGAGACTTAAATTCTTTACTTATTTATTTGGGACAGGGTCTCCCTAAGCAGCTCAGACTCATAGTGATCCTCCTGTCTCAGGACCCCCAGCACTGGGATTACAGGCGTGCACTACCACGCTCGGCTTCTAGAGCAGCTTGGCAGGACGGCATGCAGTGATGTGACCCAAACCTGGGTCCTTACTCTTGCCGAGCAGGTGCTTAGACCACTGAGTGATATCTCCCTGGCCCCCAGACTATATTTTTACCGGTGGCACATGATTCATCTATTATCATGACTGGACATTCAAAATGCCTACTTCATAAAGGAAACCAAGCCTATTTCTCTTGGTCTTCATCAGATGGGGCACTGGTTGTCCATATAGTATGTCTGACTAACATTTAGGTTTTGCAAAGCCTGGTTTAACAGGCTTTAATTCAGGTTTAGCAAGTATTAAGGTGATACTGACGCTCAGGCCCATGGGAGACCTATAGCACCAACTGCGTTCTAATGCAGCCTGTTCCCCATCTGCATTGGTTTTTATCCCCAGGGCTAAGGGCCAAAGTGCTTAATAAAACCACAAGATATTGCATATGAGCTGGAGAGAACAGGGTGTACCTGCCCTAAAAGAATTCATAGGCTTCCAATTCAAAATGAGTAACTGTAGTTCCTTTCACCAGCTCTTTGCTCTGATTTTTTAATTTCAAAATTTATTATGGGTTTATTTACCCCAGGCAGCCTGAAAATTTTAGAATTGGCACAGATTCATCTTATAAAATCCCTTTCACTTTGAAAGAGCTGCAGTTATCTCAATCGCTTTCTTTCCGAAGTTTTCATTTTTCCTGTTCTCTGGCAAAGGTTTCTCGTCACTGTTTGTGTTTTCTTTAATAAGTTAGAACAACTTCATTTGCAACGTTTTATAGCTGCATTTGCAACCACGATTTATTTTTGTTCTTCTGTGCACTTTCTCAGATAATGCTTTTATGTGCGGTGTCATGTGGGGGAAGCCTCTCCGACTTCAGCAAAAAATGTCCATGAGAAGCATATCATTAAGGATGCATCTACCAGCCATCAACAGTCGGATGTGCAAAAGCTCTCTCAGAATCTTCCCTACAGTCTGATTAAGGAATTCTGAAGAAGATATAAACATCGTTGAAACACTTTAGCCAAGCCAGTCATGAAGGAAAAAAAAAAAGGGGGGGGGGGGTGATTCAAAGAAAGCCCATAAATGCTATCTCTTTAGTTCCCTACAATATCTCCCCTTCTTAAGATCTCTAATGATGCTCAAAAATCGACGTACATTCTGGGAGAGACAATGGCATGAACAGATGTTCCCACTTCCCGTCATGGAGAAATGCTCTTCAACAGATGGGGCCCGTTCAAGGTCATCTATGCCTTATTTGCTGAGATCGCCTAGAAACAAATATGAATGCATAGTTTAGAAACCAAAGCACTTACCTTTCCTTTTCAGAGTAGTGGAGAATCCTCACGGGCCACACGATGTGCTGCTGGGTACTTCATTTATATCACGGGTCCGTGGGAGTGAGGTGAGAGGAGAGAAACGATAGCCGACTTCTAACTGGTACAAGAAAGCCAATTTTGGCCGGGCGTGGTGGCGCACGCCTGTAATCCCAGCACTTGGGAGGCTGAGGCGGGAGGATCGGTGCGAGTTCGAGACCAGCCTGGGCTACAAAACTGAGCTCAAGGCCAGCCTGAACTGTACAGCGAGGCCCTGTCTCAAAAAAGAGAAAAAAAAAAAGAAAGCCTATTTTCAGGATAGGAAGGAAAATTAAAGTTTAATTATCGGATATTTTCTTAAAGTTAATTTTCCTTGCCTTTGTGTCAGCGCACAGCTCCCTATGAGAGAGAAGATTTATGGGCATCTTACTTTAATTAGCAGACTGGAAGCAAATGTTCTGTGGAGAGTGGGCGTGTCCTCACCACGCCGGGCGGCCTGGGGGCACTGTGCATAACACAACACACAAGCTTTCAGTGCCATGTGTTATCTTTGCAGTTGTTTTCTTTAAAAGAAAAAAAAAAAATCGCTTAAATGTGGCCAGGTGTAGGTTAAACCTAAACTTAACAAAACTAAAATTCCATGGCTTTTCTTTAGTACAGTAGCATTGCAAGACCCCAGAGGAACCCTAGCAGTGGCCTGCAGTCCTAATTTGTTTGTAACATCTGTTGAATAATGTATACTTGCTGTCATCTTCAAGATCAATTTCTCTCCTGTGTAATGTAACTGGCTCTCATTCACACTCTGCGAAACTGATACTCGGGGTCATTGTTTGGAATTCTCTTAGTAGAAAGCTAAGTTGTAGGTTGCATTTGTTTTCCACCAAGTGGGACATATAGTTATATAGTTTGCAGCCACTTCTGTGTACAATTAAGTTATTGTCAGCTAATTATTGTCAGAATAGGACTGGATCCCAGGAGCAGTTTTGTTCTCCCCTGTGAAGATTCCCTGTGCCTTGATGAGAACGTGCATGGCCAGAGCTGGAATCTCCATGGGAAGCTACCCCCAGATCGCACTCTGCAAGCAGCAAGTGACGCCAGTTTGAGTTTTACAGAACTGGAAGCTAGGCTCCCTGACATTCTTCTAAAGATCGCGTACGTCCAATTGCCAGCAGAGGGTCTTTTTCTTAGTGATATCTACTCAAAGCAGAAGCTTTCCTGTCATACATGTGAGCCAGTGCAGCACATACACTTACAAAAGAGCAAGGCATCTTCATGTATATCGTGTAAACATCCACTTCACCGGAATTTTAACCTTCAGGGGTGGTGAGATAGCTCAGCGGTCTAATGCGTCTGCAGAGTAAAAGAATCCCTTGAAAGCTGCTAACAGATAGTGTCATTTTGAAGAAAAGTGGAGCTCTGTCAATTCTACGTACTGCAAGGAAGTTGGTGCGGGGTCTCACTACGCAGCTCAGGCTCACGGTGATCCTCCTGTCTCAGCCTCCCTGCATAGGATTACAGGCATGTGGCACCATGCCTAGTTTCAGTGGCCAGCACAAGGCTCCCAGGGTTCTGGGGCCAGCATGACATGTAGGACTGGGGATAAACCAAGGTCCTTGCTCATGCCAGGCAGGTACTTGGCCACCAAGCTATCTCCCCAGGCCCTAAAATGTATGCCTCTTAAAAAAAAACTATTATGTATGTCTTGAGGTTCAACTGAATAATATATAGCTTGTGTGGCGTGTGTGAGGCCACAGTTCCAATCCTCAGTGCTGGAAAAAATAGCTAACTACCAAAAAGAAAAGAAGAGTTAAAAAAAAGCTATTATCTAAGATACAAATACAGATGGATCACATGAAGAGCAAAGGCATAAGTAAATGTGCACAGAAGTGAATATTCAGGTGTATAATTATATCTTCTGCTAATTCTCAGTTATATTGAACTATGCTCTCCTGATATGACCCCAAGAGCCAGTGTGTTTAAAGTTTGCTTTACTTTGTTTGGTTTTTAGCTCATTCCAATTACAAGCCAAGTTTTATAATTACGCACGTAGTAGATTTTCAAACACGGACTCAGAAACCTTGTGCATTTGAGTATGGATGAAAATATTTTCGGAACCACTTCTTGAACAGCCTGAGAAAGGAAATGGTTCTGTCTGTCTTTCTATCAGTCTGTCTGTTTAGATATGAATGTACATATGTATGTATATATGCATGTATGCATGTATGCATGTATGTGGAAAGCACTGTATCCTTTCTTTTCCTGATAACCTCATAAGCCACTGATCTGGAGAAACACTGATGGGAAACAAAATGACTTTTGGGGTGTGCCAGATGCTGGGATGTGCAGTATAGAACTTTGAGAGCAAGGCTATTTTTCTCCCAGTTGTGCAATGATAACCTTCTTGTTCCACCTAATTTTAGGGATTGCCTCAGCATAAGAAATCTCCTCACCCATGGCTGATGCCTTATTCTATGGAAAACTCATAGCTAAAAACTGATCACATCAAGTCTATAAAGTCCTCGCCTCTGTGTTCAACTCAGGACAACTTTGACAGCCTTCCATCTCCCCTGAGCACCATCAGCACCCTGTCCACTGATAGGCCTGTGGGCGTTTGCTTCTGAGAAACTTAACCTGAAACAGCAAGGGAACCTAGAGCATGACCATAGGGCCCGCGGCGCGCTATGTTGGTCTGGGTGAATGAACAGACTAAGTGAATGACAGATACAAGAAAAATCAGAGTGTCAGGGGCTGGCATCAGGTGAGAAGCATTCACAACGGGTGGTCTGCAAGGTGTGCATGGCTTAGCAAAGCCAGAGCACTTGCAAAGCGTGCTGGTGTGACGCTAAGCGGCTCTACAGAGGTCGCATGAGCTCAAGTGCTTCCACTGTCACCTGCTTAGCAAGACGCTCTTTGAAATCTCCATTTGTAACAAGAGTTAGAAGGAAACAAAAACAGTAACAGGCAATTATTAAACTCTAGAAAAACTCAGCTTTTGAGGAGAGTGCAAGAATTTACTGTAAAGATCTCAGCCTCTATGCGAGGATGGAAAAAGAATTGAATGTAATGTTATCTTCATCCCAATTTGTGAGCAAGTAGCGCACATGCGATTGCTTCATTTATCTGAGGCAACCAACGGTAAAATAAATACAAATGTTTCCAGAGTGATATCAGGGGGAAACGCTCATCGAGGTTGCGGAGGTGCTGACTGCAAACTTCCAGTAGTGCCGGTGGAATTTGGCATCCTCCTGATGAAGAACACAAGGCCACTGTGGGAAATGCTCTCCTCCACCGGCTCTATATTGTTCTGAGGCCGCCTACTCCCTGACATCCTTGGGAAGGCTGTGGGCTGAGGGTGTATTGCTTTTGTTGCTGTTTTATCCCTAAGCAAGTTCCTGTCTAAATTTTTTTTTTTCCTGTCTAAATTGACATCAGTTAATATCATAGGGAAGCATTCAGAAGATGGACCAATGGAAAGGGAGAACAGATCAGTGTCTGCATGGTAAAAAGTGTAAACATAAAGAATGTTTCGTAGTGCTGCCAGGAATAAGGGGGATGAGAACATTGGACACTGACTGCAAGGATGTCTTCCTACACAAGACAGGTGACCTCCTCTGTCCATAGAAGGGAAGACAGAGGATCAAAGAGCTAATCGCTTATCACGTGACTCAATTTATCACCGTCTGATCATCTTTTTCTTTAATGCATTTAGTGTAGAGTCTACAGGGTCTCCCTACACAGATTGGGCTCATAGTGGCCCTGTTTTCAGCCTCCTAAGTGCTCAGATTCACAGGCACGGGCTACCACACCCAGTCTCAGTCAGTCTCAGAGTGCCCTGGGACAGGACTGGAATGGCACACTGGGAATCGAACTGAGGTCACTATGTTCTACCTAAACAGGTGCTTTAGTTGGCTAAGCTATGTGACTAGTCCTGTCTGATAGTTTTGAGGATACGCATTTGTATGCTTCCATTGTCCCCACATCTATGTATCGTCCCAATCAGGACAAGTAGCTGAGACCTGAAAAGGAACAAAAAATAACCTGAATACAACATTTCTTAGCCTTCTATAGGATGGATTTTACTTTTCGTTGTCAGGAGAATATGTTTCTGGAGTTGATTCTTGTTTTAATTTTTTCCTATGTATAAATCAAAAAAAAAAATTAAGCAAAAAGATAAGCATGAATTTGTGAGAGATTGGGTTAGTTTCCTGAAATTCAACATGACAGTTACTGACCCAAACTTTCTTCAATGCCAGAAGGTAACTCAGTACCACTGGATGAATAATATTGCTTTGAATTTTTAAATATAATCAAAATGCTTAGTCTTACTCCCAACTTGAATAACTGCTAGAGATAAAATGAAAATGTTCTTCTCTCTTCAATAACTCTTCATTATAATAGGCTATTTAATAAAATAGAGTATGAATTATTTAACTGCCCGCTATAAGAAATGTAAATTATCTGTGAATTGGTAACAAAATTGAGGCACACAATTAAAACTGTAAAATAAAATCTCCACCTCACCCAGATGGGTGATGGAGAAATAAGACACATTGTCTAAGAATTTAATTAGACTGGACCAATTTAAATTCGCAAAAAGAACCAAATTTTAAGCCAGTAGGAAGGCACTAAATAGAACTAGCCAGCTGTATGGAAGAATGTAGAAAATGTTAGGTTTTAAGTCTAAGAAGAGCAGATGAGAGTAAAAATATGGAAAGAGAGGGAGAGACAGAGAAGGGAGGGAGGGAAAGAGGGAGGTACGCAGAGGTGGAGACAGACTGCAAAGGAGCAGTATAAGAACTTGTAGAAGCTGAAAATGAGTTCAGAGCATCCGACAAGGACTTGCTGATGCCTCCCCTTATCGCACAGCTTTCTATAACGTCCATCCACCTATTCCTAGAAATGCCTCTCTGGGAGCAGTAGCTGCGTCTTACAGCCATGGGTGGGTGGGTGCTAAAAGGGAGAGGAATTCTATGTGGATCTCTGTCAGTGGCGCGCTAAAGCAGGGAAACTCGGATCTAAAGTGCACTGGAGAAAAGAAGAGAACGCTCCCAGGATTTTGCAGACTTCTTGGGGGATGGTCCCAGCCTTCGCACAAATCATAGAATGGAGAGGGGTTCGTGAGTCTTCCTTACAACACACCAGTTGGCATTTGCAGTGCTTGCCTGAGATCGTGCTGGTATACTTTGTCATTTAAGATCCAACAATACCAGTTCCAGGCGAATATAACTCTGGCATGTCTAAGGACTGGGTTGAACATCAGTATGGATCTTTCGTGAAGGTCAGAAATCTCCTGAGTTAGGCTGATGCAAACTTCTGTTTGAAGCCACAGGACCCTCCCAGGGTCGAGGTCTGTCTTCTACCTCTTTGGCTTTGCAAACGCCACCCTTGCCTCCAGCCTGGTAAATAGCGGTTGCCCCAGTACTCTGCAGACCTGTGTCCCCTAATAAATGCAAGTATTTGAAGGAAAGTCTGTCCTGTGGCCAGCACAGTAAGACCTTCCCATCTCTGCACAGGGCACTTCTCATTTAGTGCACACTTAACGGCTCTCTGCAAATCCTGTTCAGCTTTTAGACCTTTTATCATCTTACTTTCTACTGAGAGAAATATGTTCTTTACTTCCTCTCACTAAAATAGCTTCCCTTAAAGCCACAACCACCACGACTGTTGCCATTCACCACCATTACAACCATCACCACCACCATCACCACCACCACCAGGACCAGTACCATCACTACCAGCACCAACATCTCTGCTACCACCACCACCAACACAAAAGCCACTTTCTTCTTTAGAGAGGGACTACAGTTATTCTAGCAGATGATCTCATTGTTAAACCTGCGCAATAGATGATAACTTATAACCTTGTGCAAACCCTTCTCTACCAGGAAAGAATTAATTATAGCAGACAGACCACAGAAAAAGTAAGATTTTTCTTAAGATTTTTGACTTTTTAATTATAACATCAGTGTCTGTGTATTGTATAGCCTTCTTTTCTTTGTGGTACCTGGAATTGAACTCAGGACCTTGTGCTTGCCAGGCAGGTGCTTATGCTTCTGAGCGATCTCCTTAGCCCCAGCCTATAATTTTAAAAGTATATGTTTTGTCTCGTATCATTGCTTTTCCTTTGCCTGAGCAATATCTATATCCTGAAGACCTAAATGAATATAGATTAAAAAAATAAAGAAATGGGCTGGTGAGGTAACTCAGTGGTCTAAAACACCCACTGGTGGACAAGCTTAGGCAGGTTCAGGGACCAGGGTTCAATCCTGAGTGCCACAAACAGTGTCAGCCATGCCCCTGGGTGCACTGAGCAGACCAAAAAGACCAGGAGTGGTGGCGCACGCCTATAATACCAGCTCTGGAGAAGCTGAAAACAGGAGGATCACTATGAGTTTAAGCTGCATAGTGAGATCCTGTACCAAATACATAAACTTAAAGAAAAAAAGATATAAGTCCTTATTTCTTATTATACTTCCTTTTGCTTTTTAATTAATTTGATTTTCTGATATAAGAGAAACAATATATTTAATCTCATGTGTCTGATTTATTTCACTTAACATTGTGGTGTCAAGGTACATCTATTTGCCTATAAATTACTCAGACTTATCCTTCTTTAGTCCATGATGCATGAACACCACATTTTTTAAAATCCTTCATCTGCTGTTGACATATAGACATCGTCCAAGTTTTAGCTACTGACTAGTCCTGCTATAAATTTAGCTGTGTATGTCATAGTAGCATGATGTCTTTAACTCATCCTGGAAAATGTATGAAAAGGAAATATCTGGGTTAAATGAAATTTCTAGCTTTAGTTCTTTAAGGAATCTCTATACAGACTTCCATACTGGCTGTGTTAGATCACGCTTCTACCAGTAACATGGAAGTGCTCTTTTTGCTTGTAACCTTACCAACATGTGTTCTTATTTGATTTATTGCAGCTGACCATTACTTCTTGAGCAAGGTGGAATCTTAGTGTTATTTCAATTTGCATTTTTCTATTATCCAGAAGTATAGAATATTTTTATATACTTATTGGTCATTGGTCCTCCTCAGAGAAGTTTAGGGACCTTGTGCTTTCCAGGCAGGCACTTGAGCTGTTGAGCTGCTTCCCCAGCCCTGTTTTGTCTTTGTGAGACAGAGTCTTGCTATGCAATTCAGGCTGGCCTCGAGCTCACTTTATAGCCCAAGTTGGTATTGAACTCATAATGACCCTCTTCCCTCAGCACCCTGAGTGGTGGGATTACAGGCAGGTGCTACCACACCCAGCTCAGTTGCCCGTATTTTTGAGTAGGTGTTTTGAGGGGTGTTAATTATTCTGAGGGTGATCAAAATGGTAGAGCAGAGACTGAGCATGGTACTGTGCATACCTATAATGTCAGCACTTGGGAGGCTGAAAGTAGGAGGATCACTGTGAGTCTGATCTGTGTAGTGAGACCCTGTAGACCCTGTAGACACTGAACCAAATACATTTTTAGAAATGGCAGTGCAGTGACTGGTGGTAACTTCCAGCCTCTGTGGGGCTAGAGCTCAAAAACAACAACTTGTTGTAAAGAGAAAAAAAGAACTTGATCTCTGTGGCTGGGAGGGCAGTGATGATAAAACTACAAACTACAGAGAAGGTAGGGAAGTAGAGCATCCAGGGAAAAGAAAGAAGCAAAGGAACCCAAATCAGTCTGGAAAGCTCACCATAGCTCCTGCAGAGGGAGATGTCTCTCCCTTGCTACAGGGTCAGCAACCTTCCAGAAGAAGACCGGCTTCTCTGGTAAGAAACAACAGAGTGGGCCAGATGCTGTCGTTTAAAAGCATCTGTGCTTGTGCCCATTTTAAGTGGATGGCGCATTGACTTCTCCACAACCTTGTTAAATAAATTTGCCATTCTTGTCAACCTCGGTCAATGTCATATATAGAACTTGGCCTGTGATTTTAATCTTTGGGCCTTGGGTGAAGTTAATTATTATGTATATCAGGAATGGGAGAAAGAATAGAAGAGCAGGGATGGGTAACAGAAGCCGCAAGACTTCCTACACCGGTCGCTAATTAGTACAACTTAAGCGGTTAAGTAGAAAAGCTATCCCATTATGGTTTCTGCTTTTGCGGTCAGTTTTAGAAGTCTTTCTTAAATCTATACATACGAAGCATTCAGCTCTCGTTTTTCTAGTGCCTATGTTTTTAATTTGCCAGAAATGTATTTTGGTGTGAGGTTTAAAGAAGCGATCTAATTCTGCCTTACACAAATAATTAGCCATTTATTCCAATTTCCCATTATCCTACTAATCTGGCCCTTTATTATTTTCTACATCTATGTCTGTAAAACGTGTGTCTGGCTATTTCTGAATTTTCCTCTTCTTGCAGTGATCTGCTAATCTATACTGGTACAATGCACAAAATGTATTAATATTGTACTTTTAGAATGCCTTTCAACACACTGAAGGTTAAATCTCTGCATTTTTACATTGTCGTTTCGTTGTGGGTATGAGTGTGTATGTTTGTGTGTGCTGCTGTTTTGCACTTCTTTTTCCTACCGCACATTCTGGACTGCTTTGATTATTCTGTAGAAAATAATATAAGAATGATATAATTGAGATTTTAAGTAGTATTGCACTTACAGGTAAGTTGGAAAAACCATCAGGTTATAGTTTTGAGTATTTTCTTTCAACTATACGCATGTTCAGTCACATGTCTGAATTTTGTTACCTTCCTCCTAATGGAAAAAAAAAGAACCTTCAGATATCTATAGATGTGAATTTTATCTGAAGAATTAAATGCTTCCAAAAAGAAGGTAGGATGACAGTATTTCTGCAGGGGCTAAAGCAATACTTAGGAAATCTGTTTGTCTACTAATAAAACATTCTCAAATTTCTACCTAAGAACTGATGCTTAAGTAGTTACCAATGTAGTGACATAATATTTAGTTTCAGTGCTTATAATGTTAGTATTACACTAGGCACAAAAAGAATATTTGTGTAAGAATTCTGAGCTCCTCTGATGTTTCGCTTAAACTTTATTTCATTTTTTTATTAAGAAACAGTTCATCAACAAACAGTTTTCTCTTTTCCAAACTTTGCTCTAAGTACAAGCTTAAATGAAGTTCTGCCTAATCGCTATTAAAACAATAAATTGCATTTTGCGAAATGCAGATAGAAAGTTAAGAGTCACTGGATTTAAAATTTATGAACAGCAGCAGTAATTTAACTAATAAAATTTAGCAATTTTATTCCCATTTTCACAAATGCTAATGTTCATATGTAAGCTATTAAAATTAACCTGAGGCAGTGATATTATATAAGCTGTGTTCAGCAGTCCTGGTTGATAATAGTGACAAGCGCAAAGCACAGTTTTGCGATCTGTGACACGGTGCAGCTATTAACAACCAAAAGAGAGAGTTGGGCAGGTTGTCCCTTTGATCCAAATGGCAAAACCCACTCAGTTAATGCTGATGATGCTCTAAAGATAATGCCATTCTTTTACTAAACAAACATTTATCGAGTCTGTCTATGAAACTATGCATAAGGAAGCAAAAAGGTAGTCACTGAGAATCGCAACCTATCCCAGCAACTGTTGCACTTCGTTGAACTTTCTTTAATCCTCAGGAAAACCATGTGAAAACAGGCATTAGTTTCATTTTAATTTACAGAAGCAAAGGTCCAAATTTATCAAGATTAATGTGCTCAAAGTCAAATGAAAGAAAAACGCAGGTGTCACAGTCCACATGCACATCTGCCGCAATCCCAAGTCTCTCCTCCTTTCACTGCGTCTCATTCCTGGACACCGCGGCTTCCCAGGAGCATGAGACGCTGTTTGTTCCTTTTGTCAAAGGGTTACAGACTTGTGGAAAGGCAAAACAAAGAGCCATTAGCTGTGTGAGCATGTTGAGCCTCTACAGTGAAGAATACTTTATAAAGGTGGGGAAATCACAATTCAGTAAGAAATGTGTTATAGAATCTTTCCACTGGAAAATGTGGGAGCTAAGTTCCTTTTGTTCTTTTCTCAGCAAATGAAATTACCTGTTTTATTTTTAATCTGCTGAATAAAATGGCCCCCTTTAAGCCTTGTATAACAAAGTCAACAATGATGTTTTCCAGGAAGTGACCATTTCCTGGTTTTGGCAGGATTACCCAGAGTCAGATTTAACTTAAAACGCAGAAGTTGTTTGTGGAAATGTAAGTGGTACCTCCTTCAGGAATGTTCTGATTCTACGTGATGCATGTTTGAACATATGCAAGACCGTGAGATACGTGCTCTCCTGTGTTAAAGTAGCTAAGTTAGTTTTCATTTGTCATTGGAGAGTTAGAGATTTCATTATATCACCTAAAAGTCCTAAATTACATACACAATAAAAGACGTTTAAAGAAAAAAAAAAAAAAAAAGCGATCACCTCAGTAATCCATTCTTTACCTCCGTTTCCATCCCCTCCATAGTAATCGCAACACCTCATACTTGGCCAAGAGCAACAGCTACCTCAGCCACCCCTCTGCTACCACCTCTGTGCACTTTGTCTCTCTGGGCTGTGGTTAAGGCGAGTCCTTTTATGAATAAATATTATATATATATATCAATACTTACCTGTTTTTATTTTCACACTTGATACAATTAAATTTGTTGTTTGGTTAATTTTCAGGCTTTTGAGCACTGGTCTTAGCATAAAAATTCCCTCTTGTTCTAAGAGCTCATAGAAATCAATGACTCTTCTTCATCAGCCAAGAACAGTGCAAAATGTGGCAGCTGGCTTTTCCAGCACTACAGATGGATTAAATGGTCAGGCTAGTGTCATGTTTCTGTCCCTCAGTATTCCATGCCCATCGCTTAAATTGTCAAGATTTTATACATTAAGAAGAAAAGAGGAGAGCCGGGCAAGGTGGCGCACGCCTGTAATCCCAGCACTGGGAGGCTGAGGCAGGAGGATCGGTGTGAGTTCAAGACCAGCCTGGGCTACAAAAGTGAGCTCAAGGCCAGCCTGAACTGCATAGCAAGACCCTGCCTCAAAAAGACAAAAATAAATTAATAATAATAATAACAATAATAATAATAATAATAATAATAATAATAATAAAATAGGAAAACTTACAGTGTTCCAATAATTACCAGTTCTTGTAAGATATATATAAATTAAAATGGATCATGAGGCTGGGCAGATACTCGGAAGCAGAAGCACCTACTTAGCAAATGCAAGGTCCTGAGTTCAATCCCCAGCCCCTTATGCCGTGCAAGCCCCGTGAACACTAGGAACGCTGGGCCAGCTCGGATACCAGGCATGATGACTCACATTTTTATGATCTTATTTGATATATTCCTTTTTGTATTTATATAGCAGTTTTGCCCATATTGACAAATTAATGAAGCAGAAAGATGGAATCTTGTTTTTACCACTTCCTAACTGCTCAGACTTAGTTCGCTTGTCAAATTGGGAATAACAAGTTTATATCCTAAAAATGTATATATATATTTATATTTATATATTTATATTTATATTTATACAGAGGCTTACTATGTGGTTCAGGCTAGCCTTGAACTCAATATGCAGCCAAGGCTGGCCTCAAACTCATGGCACTCATCCTGCCTCAGCCTCCTGGCTCTCAGAAGTGTAACCTGTGCTAAAAAGAATTCTCTAGATCTCCAACTAAGAAGTCAGAATAGGAAATCACCCAGTGCTTTCTCCTTTATCATTCCTGGCCTCAAAAACATATGAATCAAAACTAAAGTTCTATATAGCTTAATGGTGGTCATTTATCTCCTAAATGCTAGTTAATTAATTAATTTCACCAACCAACAGTGCTTTTCTACAGATAACACTTGCTCTAAAAATGATCACATCTCAAAATCTTTTTTTTTTTTTTTTACATTTGCTGCTCTGAGATTTTTCTCATTAATATGCTAAGAAGAGCATCCTGGTGCATAAACATTCCATTGAATTGTTCTCATCTCACACTTTGACTCCACCAGGAGCTGGCACTGCTGCAGGAACAGGGACTTCTTTGATTGTTTTGGAATAGATGGAGACACAACTATATAGCTCCAGGAGACTTTATTTCTCCCCCCTTAGCTTGAGTGAAAGAACACTCGTGTCTCACGTTGGTTTCAGAGAAGGAAAAGTCTGTTATTCTTAAGGCAAAGGGAGATTATACCGTACTTTGAGGCAGGATATACTCCTTAAGGAAATATTTTGAAAGCCTACTTTATGCCAAGATCTTACGTGGAGTACAAGTTCCTTGGTTCCAAGGAGATCAGTTAGAGCATCTTCAGGTCTACGTGGGCCTCACTGTGGCGTTTCCTGGGACTCCTGTGACTCTATTTGAGAGTCCAGGCATGCACAGCCATAGTTTCATAATTCTTAGAAGGCACAGAGTTTCTTTTCAATGGGGAAGAATCAGTTGGTTTAAGAAGGCTGAATATTCACAAATGGTAGGGGCACAGTGCAACACAGGTCGGTCCTAATTACATTTTGGAAGCTTAATCCACCAAGAAAGTGTCAGTCCCAGAAACTCTCTCATCATGCCTTTAGAAAAGACAGACACTGGCCCGATACCATCAGCGGTCTCCACATCGAATCCACCAACTTTGCAGTCCTCTCATTAGTGAAAACCAAGTGATGTATCTGGTTAAATCTGATGAAAGGCTCTCCTGTTGCCTTTTCAGCATCACATGAATTTTTATAAGTGAATGGCTGTAGCTACGTTACATATTAGGAGTATTCCGCGTGCATTCTCACCAAGTTATAATGACGCCGGGAATTACAAAAGGTATCGAATTTCAATGAGATCATCCAAGTAGAAACAAAAGAGGGAGCCAAGGCAGAACTTACTGACACATTTGCCCATTTACTTTTTAATTTATCTTACCTAGTTGGATGACAGGTAGAGCGTAAAGTTGAAAGTGCCATCAGTAATTAAGACAAGAATGTAGGAATTTGAAAAATCTACTCATGTCTGGGCTTCCAAAACAAAACAGAAACAGGGGTTGACGTAAAAGCTTATGGAGGTTGTGCTCTCTGGTATGAAAAGCTTACAAACTCTTCAGAAGAAAAAAAATTTCCTGGCACTAAAAGCAGGAATTTCATACACTATCTCAAGGGTAACTCTTTTTTTCTTTAGTAAAGTATTAACATGTGGCACTCAGAGTTCATTTGTGGAGGCCAAAGATTTCCAAGACTCAGCTTTCATGTTTGTAAAATGACAATAACAGCAACTTCTGTCACATAGAGCTTTCATAAAGATTAAACAAAGGGGGGAAAAAAGACATAACATCAATTTTAAGAACAATTTAAAATAAAAGACATATAAGGAATTAATCTTATACATAGCATGATGTGATTATGGTTTGGTTTTGTTTTGTTTTCTTGTTTCAGAACTTTTGTTTATTTATTTATTTTTATGGCCGGCTCAGCCCGCCCCGAGGGCAGGGCTGGCGCAGCATGTGGTGCCGGCGATTGAACCGCGGTCCCGGCAGCCACCCAAGCTTTCCTAAGCAGGCGCTTTAGACCACTGACCCATCCTTCCAGGCCCCGATTATGTTGATTATTATTGCTGCTGCTATTCCTGGAGATTTAATGAGGAGCATCAATAATTTCCCACCGCAGCCCTAATCTGGTCCCACCCAGCTCCCACGTGGCTCCGAGTTCTGACTATGCCCGCGTTTAGTTCTTCTGAGCACTAATGCTGCAGTACTAGACCTCATTCTACTGTTGGATTTGCCAGTGTCTGCAGCCTCTTCTGTCTCCAGTGCCTGTGTCTCTACTCTCATCCCTTCACAAGGCAATCTGAAACTTTGGGGACTGAAGCTTTGGCGTCTATCACTTGATCCCTTATGTCAGGTAATGTCCTATGACTCTTTGGTCAAGAATAATAAGTCACATTTTTAAAAAGTAGAGTTAGCATTCATGCAAAATCTGGAAACATAAGTTAGTCAGCACTTCATTTATACTGATCTAGTAGAAATTGTAGTGGCACAGTAACAAGTCATTTAACTGTACAATATTCAGTACCTGTATAAATCATTCTTATGGTTTATGTCTAGTTGTCCCCCCAAAGCCTCATGCAATCGTGGGGTGTGGCTTCTATAGACTGACACTTGATTTGTGATCCCTGGGATTGTATTATAGTACTGATGGCATTATCGATCTGAGTAAGGCTGAGACTATGGGTGTGGTTTAGGGTGGATATCCTAAGGCGGAGAGCCTGAATGTTATATAAAGAGTGACAGAGAGACAGACTAGAGCTGTTGCAGTTTCTCTGCTGCCCTCTTTGGTTGGCTATCTCTGCCACCATTTTGTTGCTATTCCACCGCCAGGACCTGGATGCTCTCTGCCTTGTTCCACTCAGCCTTGGGCCAGCCGAATATGGACTGAAACCTCCACGAACTGTGAGCTAAATAAACCTTTCCATCCTTCATTTTGAGTGTCTGGTATTTGTCCCAGCAACCAGTAAAAAGTGACTAAGACAGAATTTGGTACCAGAGAAGTGGGGTCGTTGCTGTGACTAGACCTGACAATGTGGATTATAAGCTTTTGGAAATGCCTTATGGGAAGAGACAGGAAAGGTTATGAGATGTTGGCTACAAGTGAAGAACTAGAAAACCTTCAGCTGTTCTGTGGGGGAGATTCTAGTCAGAGCTTAGACCAGAAGACTGACAGAAGGTATGGCTCAGTGGTCTAAAGCGCCTGCTTGGGGAAGCTTGGGCAGCTTCAGGGACCGCAGTTTGATCCCCAGTACCACATGCTGCGCCAGCCCTGCCCTCAGGGCGGGCTGAGCGGACCATAAAAATGAGTGAATAAACAAACAAAGGTTCTGAAACAAGAATTTAAAAAAAAAAAAAAAAGAACAGGCTGAGGAGGTTTCTGCTGGGAAAAAAGACAGCATTGGTCATTGGACTCCAGATGATCTGTGCTATGGATTGGCTGAAAGTCTGTAGGAATTTTGCTTATGCCCAGAGACTTGGCCTAAGACTGAGATTAATGATGGCGGACTGAGTAATCTTACAAGAGATATTTGAAAGCAGCAAACCATTGGGGCGGTGGCATGGTTGTTATTGGTGGCTGTTAGACAGATTTATGTTGAAAATCAAGAGCAGAAAGCCAAGAAGGATAATTTAAAATGTGAGTTTGGCCAGAAAGGAAGCACCAGGAAAGCTGTGGACTACAAAGATGGAGCTACAAGGATCTCCATGGCTGGGAAGGAACCAGAGAATCAAAAGGATGGCCTGAGGGCATCACAAGAGGTGGCCACCCTCCGCCCTTTGCAGCCCCAGAATTGCAAAGGAGAGAGGCTTTGCTTTGAGAAGGAAGTTGCAGAGACCCAAGTACCAGAATGGCGGCAGCGGCCAAACCAGGTTCCAAAATGGCGCCGGCATGGAGACTATGTTTTTCAGAATCAGGGTCAGAGTGCTCAGAGATCTAGGCCTTTGACCCCTTCAGCCAAGAGAGAAGGAAGCCTGGCTACTGCTCAAGCTGTCAGCAAACCTTGGCATTATCCACATAGACCTATGTAGAATGTGGGAGTTCTGAGGTTAAGAAGGTTTCCGCCTCGATTTCAGAAGTAGGCCTGGGAGGCCAAGCAGTGTGTAAAGCTGTGTGTGAGAAGCATGTTCAATGGAAACCTCAGAAGTTTGGAAAAGCCAGGAGCATGGATCATGCTAAGAGGGAGAAAAGCCGGCCTAAGGGAGAAGCCAGGGGAATTACCACCAAGAGTGCCATAGGAGCGGAGTTGCATGATGCTCACAACTCAGTGCAGACTGCTTCGGATTCTCCAGTTGGAACTATGGGATTTAATGTTTACCCTGCTGGATTTTGGACATGAGTTGGTCCCAATGTTTTGTATTACCCTGTTGTTTGCAACTTTTGGAATTGTAATGTTTATCTTATGACTTTGAATGTTGGATATGTTTAACTCTTCTATTGTACAGGGGCTCACAGTTGAGAGCTTGCCTTGGATCTTGGAGGAGACTTGGGATTTGGACTTTTCAGCAATGCTGAAGCTGTTGGGATGTTGGCAACTCCTCCAGATGGACTAAAATGTCTTTTGTAAAAAGGGGTATGTATGAGACTTTGGGGGTCCAGGGAAGGAATGTTATGGTTTATGTCTAGTTGTTCCCCCAAAGCCTCATGCAATCATGGGGCATGGCTTCTATAGATTGAGACTTGATTCGTAATCCCTGGGATTGTGTTATAGTACTGATGGGATTATAGATCTGACTATGGGTGTGGTCTAGGGTGTATATTCTAAGGCAGGGAGCCTCAATGTAATATAAAGAGCAACAGAGAGACAGACTAGAACTGTTGCAGTTTCTCTGCTGCCCTGTTTGGTTGGCTACCTCTGCCACCATTTTGTTGCTGTTCCACCGCCATGACCTGGATGCTCTCTGCCCTGTTCTGCTCAGCCTTGGGCCAGCCGAACATGGACTGAAACCTCCACGAACTGTGAGCTAAATAAACCTTTCCATCCTTCATTTTGAGTGTCTGGTATTTGTCCCAGCAACCAGTAAAAAGTAACTAAGAAAATCATATTACAAATGCTCTGCTTGGGCCACAGAAACAGCTCAGCAGGCTAAGCACCTGCTTAGACAAGTACAGGGAACAACGTTCTTTCCCTGGCACAATGTGCTATGCCAGCCCAATCCACAGGTGCACTGAGCCAGCCACAGAGACCATGTGTGGTGGTGCATGCCTGCAGTCCCAGAGCTGGGGAGGCTAAAAACAGGAGGATCACTCCATGTCTGAGCTGCATACTTAGACCCTGGACCAAGTACATTAAAAAAAAAAATCCTCTGCTTTCTGCTGATGAGGCCTCCTGGAAGATTTCTGAGCAAACAGGAATAGTCAGAATCATGCTAATACTGTTCAGTTTAGCTCACGTTTTACAGAAAAACAAAGCATAGGCAGCTTAAAATTACGGTGTAAATTGATTATTATGTGCTATAAGTGTTACTGATTGTAGAGACACTCATGTGTTTAAATTGTCAAGATTTTACATGTCAAAAAGAAAAGAGAAAAACTTATGGTGTTCCAATAATTACAATTTCTCATAAGATATATATAAATCAAAATGGATCATGGGGCTGGGGAGATACTCAGAAGCAGAAGCACCTACTTAGCAAATGTAAGGTCCTGAGTTCAATCCCCAGCTCCATATGCTGTCTAAGCCCCATGAAGATTAGGAGCACTGTGCTAGCCTGGGAACCAGGCCTGTTGATGTACACCTGTAATCCCAGCACTCGGGAGGTTAAGGCAGGAAGATCAGTGCCAGTTTGAGACGAGCCTGGGCTACAAAGTGAGCTTAAGGCCCACGCAAACTGCATAGTGAGACCCTGTCTTGAAATATGGGCAGAGGGGCCAGTGAGATAGCTCAGTAGTCTAAAGCGCCTGTTTAGGCAAGCTTAGGCAACCTCAGGGTCCTTGATTCGATCCCCAGCACCTCATGCTGTGCTAGCTCCGCCCCCAGGACAGGCTGACCCAGCCTTAACATAAGTAAATAAAGTTTCAAAAAAAAATTAACCTTTAAAATATATGAGGGCAAGCAGGGCTTGGTGGCGCATGCCTGTAATCCCAGCACTCGGGAGGCTGAGGCGGGAGGATCGGTGAGAGTTCGAGACCAGCCTGGGCTACAAAACTGAGCTCAAGGCCAGCCTGAACTGTACAGCGAGACCCTGTCTCAAAAAGACAAAAAAAAAAGAAAGAAAAGAATACCTAGTGTGACTCACGTAGGTTTCACTGTCATTTCCGTCGTAGCAATCCTTGGGCATTTTGGCTCTCCTCCA